>MJUU01066766.1:104887-119459 GCA_002080025.1 Modiolus philippinarum
TTATCAAACAAACGTCTAAAGTTAAGACTGGGGTACCTGATCATCAATGTTACTTATTATAATATAGTCTTGGAATGCTGGGTAAGGGCGACATGATTTGACTTTAAAAGGTCTGCGAGTTTTACGATTTGTGATATTTTCATGTGCGTTTTGTGCTATAACAAAGTTTGAAGGATGTAGAAAAGTATTGGAACTTGTTTGATAAATAGACAATAGACAATTTCTTTATTATCCTGGTAATTATTTGAAAAACTACACCCTAATGTAAACAAACTGTAAACAAAGAAAATGTCGGGCAACAACACTGATACATTGTTGGATAATTTGTCGTCTCCTATCGACTCGGCAAGAGGGAGAAGCTCCTCTAGAAAGAGACAATTGAGGTCAACATCTGATGATCTCATGAAACCTCCCCTCACTCGTGTCAGGTCCATATCGGCCACCCGCCGACCCAGTCAGACAGATGGCCATTCGAGTAGTCCAACAAGCAATATAAGCAACCCAGTCACATTTAAAACCCAGGGTGAATCATTTAACATGTCTAGATTAGTACAATCAACTTTATTAAAGCCTGATGTATTTCAAAATGTAATAAAGTCTATTGTTGATGAGGTTAAACCACAGTTGGTTAATGAGCTGAAATCTGCCTTGAAGTCAGCAATATCTGAAGTCGTAGAAGATGCAGTGGATCCCCTTCGTGTTACCATCAGTCAACAAGAAAACAAAATAAAATCACTGGAAAATGAGAACAAGAACTTAAAAAAACATATTGATGATGAGATAGCCAAAACTGAGAGTAAATATGAAAAATTTCGAGAGCTGAGTAATGCTCATGCCAGGTTCATGGCTGACAATCATCGTATTACAGAGGGAAATATTCGACTTGCTGAAGATAATAAAAATTTAAAAGATGAAGTTTCTAGCCTTAAACACGACATTGAAGAACTTGAGCAGTATGGGCGACGGACCTCACTGAGGTTCCACAATGTTCTTTAACCCATTCAGAGCTTCAAAAAACTGATGAAATAATAGTGGGCATTGTTAACAATAAGATGAAACTTAATCCACCTATATGTGTTGATGATGTCAACAGGTCACACAAAATAGGACAGATCACTAGTGATAAAGCCCAATTAATCTGCCGTTTCCGTAATTGGAAAATTAAAAATGCAATTTACATGTCGAAGAAAAATCTTAAAAATGACGTCACTAATATATTTGTGACAGAAGATCTGACAAAGTTTCGCCAGACGGTTGTAAAAGAGCTTTCCTCCAAGAAAAGACAACGTTCCATTCATTCCTTTCGGACGAACGATGGCCGAATTTTTGTGAAAAAGGATGCTATATCGACCAAAACCATTATCCGCTCAACTGATGATTTACGAGAACTTCTCGAATAAATTATTTTATTCTACAAATGTTGACATCTGTATTGTGTTGCTCTTTTGTTGTTATTTTCTGAATGACCGTCACTGATTATTATACTAGTTTCTTATACTGCATTTGAAAACTTTGAGAGTTTTTTTTTATGATTACCCTTAGAGTAAACTAGATGAAAATACAACGCTCGGGCCGGCTTTTTCTTTTTTTTTCTTTTCGTGAACATTTTAATTCTTGTCCGTCTATGCTTAGTACCACCCTTATTCGTAAAAAAAATGTAAAAGTAGAGTTTTAATCGACTATTATTTCACTGTCTTGATATAGACTTAGCAACCCGCATGTTTATTTTTGTGTCATGTTTTATCTGTATTTGCTACATCGACGGTCAACTCGACTATCTCTTGAAATTCTATTGAATTTATTGAATTTACAAGCAAAACAATCAGTTTCAATCCATTGGATGTTTATATTAAAATTTATTAGATTAGTAAAACAAGCTTCAAGTGGGTATGTGTATTTCATTTTAAAACTTAATTATTACAACACCAACGTGCCAGTCACGTGTTATTGTTTATATATTTGTCTAGACCTATAAATAAATGGAGTTCAGTATGGACATAATCGAGTTGACCATTATGGTTTTGTTATGGTTTTGTTTTGGAAGTATTATTTATTGCATCTTATTTGTGTATTATAATTAAAATATTTCCTTCTTGTGTGAAATAATGAGCGAAACGAGAGATAAATAATCGTACTAAATATATGTCTTTTTGCAATGGATATGCATTCAGAATATCCTTCCAGTTTTATTGCTTTATTTTTTCTGCAATTTTGTACTTTGATTTGTAAATTTATACTTAATTTTTGTTTTTTGTACATATCTGTTTTGCTTTTAACTGGAGTGAATATGATACTTATCAGCAATGAAAAACATGACCTATCAAATTGCATTGTTTCCATTATTAAATTGTTTGACAATGGATAATGATTTACAATCTTACAGAATTTCGATAGGTCATTTCTATTGTAAAATACATCCTACGTTTCCTAGGAAAGCTTTTATGTTGAAAAATAGACGCCTCAGTATGCTAGTTTATTTAATATTATTATTGTTCTTCAGCTTCAAAAAGATACTTTTCTGTGGTTTCTCATTATACTCAGAAATTTTCCTACAGAAATGTGAGTCAACATTGATAATCTTATTGTTAATATTGCTAAGTAACGATATAGAACAAAATCCAGGTCCAGATATCGGTGAAATATCAGTTTTTCATTTTTACGCTAGAAGTATGCGTCATAAGATTGATTATATAGATAGCATTTGTAATGAAGCTGATGTGATTTGCATAACAGAAACACATTTAGATGACTCTGTAGTAAATACAGACTTGTTTATTGAAGGTTACTGTAAGGATCCCTTCAGAAATGACAGAAACAGTGCGGGAGGTGGGGTGATTGTCTATGTGAATACTTGTCTTCATGTAAAACGTAGACCAGATCTAGAGATGTTTAGTGAATCTATTTAGTTAGAAATTGATTTTCCTCAATATACAATATTGCTATGTGCTGTTTATCGTCCTCCTAATACCCCAGACTATCCATTTTGGGATAACTTTCAGCGATCAGTAGATAATGCACTTTATTTGTCACCATATGTTCTTGTAACGGGGGATTTAAATATTGACCTACTAAGTGAGTCTAATCATAGACTACTTGATATCATGCTATTGCATAGTTTGTCAAATGTTATAACAGAACCTACAAGAATATCTGATACTCGTAGGTCGTTGCTTGACCCCATTCTAATATCCAGTGAGTGTGAGGTGCTAGATGCTCATGTTATTCCTGTCGAAAGGACCTACAGTGATCATGAGGCCACTATAATATTTATGAAAGTTCCAATGAAATTAAATGCACCATATAAAAGAACTGTTTGGGATTATCGCAATGCTGATTTTGATAGTTGTTGTCATGATATTGCGTCCTTTGATTGGGAATCAATATTAACAACCGAAAATAGTATTGATATAAACTGTCAAAATTTTACAGATAAATTTCTATACTTTATTAGAAAATATGTTCCTCAAAAGGAAATTACAATAAGACCAAATGAAAAAGTTTGGTTTAATTCTGAACTGCGAAGAGAGATTAGGAAGAGAGATCGTCTCCGTAAACAGGCTCGTAAATCGAAAAATAATATAGACATAAATAAATTAAGAAACAGAGAAACCATGTAAATAATCTTAAAAAATATGCAAAGGAACAGTTCTATTTAAATGCTAATGATTTATTGGATGAATTTTCCAGCACTAGTTCAAAATCATATTGGTCTCTTATAAAAAGATTGGTGAAAACCTCGGGTAATTCATCAACCATTAGTCAATTAAAAAATGAAAACGGAGATTTAACATCGAACGGTTTTGATAAAGCTTGTATTCTTAATGATTACTTTTGTTCTATCTCAACTGTTGACGATACTGGTATTGAAGTACCTCGTTTTCCGAATAGAACAAACGCGTTAATAGAAAATTTTAATATAACACCGAATCAAGTACTGGATGTCTTACAAATTTTAAAACTTGGTAAAGCAGCGGGTCCAGATCACATTAGTCATCATATGCTAAAAAATACTAGAAATGCTGTTTGTGTACCACTTTCAATTCTATTCAATTTATCGCTATCAAAATCGGAGTATCCATCACAATAGAAACTTGCCTCGGTTATGCCCCTTTATAAAAATGGTGATAAAGCTTTAGTATCAAACTACAGACCCATATCTTTACTATCTACAGTTGGTAAAATATTCGAAAGAGTTGTTTATAAAGAGGTGTTTAATTTTCTTATTACAAATAATTTATTATACAAGTACCAATCGGGCTTTATTCAAGGTCATTCTACTGTGCACCAGCTAATAGAAATTTATTATAGAATTTGCATGGCATTAGATGATAACTGTACTACTTTTTTTAGTGTTGTGTGATATTTCTAAGGCATTCGATCGGGTCTGGCATTCAGGGCTACTTATCAAATGAAAATCATATGGATTTAGTGGAAATTTACACAAATGGTTCGAAAGTTATATCTCGAATAGGAAACAATGTGTTTTTATAAATGAATACAAATCCCCCCCCCCTTAAATCAATTAATGCAGGAGTACCGCAAGGGTCTGTGCTGGGCCCTTTACTTTTTTTTGTTATATGTTAATGATATAGCAGATAATCTTATAAGCTTAACTAGATTATTTGCTGATGACACGTCCCTGTCCTATACTAGTCAAAGTCCCTATACCATAGAAGATATTATGAACTGTGACTTAGAAGTTATTTCTTTATGGTAAAAAGTGGCTTGTTAAATTTAATCCGAATAAAACTAAAGCACTAATGTTTAATGGTACTAGTGCGGAATCCGACATAAATATAATGTTTGAAGAACAACTAGTAGAAACAGTTACATCACATCAACATCTAGGTATTACTTTCAGCAGTGATGGCAAATTTCATACACATATACAAGGTATAATAAAATCAGCTTGTATTAGGTTAGGTGCATTGAGAAAATTAAAACACTTATTGAATCGAGTTTATTTGGAAAGAATATATTTTACATTTATAAGATCTCTTTTAGAATATGCTTGTGAATTATGGGATGGATGTAGTCAACAAGATTCTGAAAATCTGGAAAAGGTTCAACTTGAAGCAGGCAGAATTGTAACTGGTCTACCTATTTTTTTCTAGCCGAGAATCTATTTATTTCGAAACGGGTTGGGACAAATTATGTGATAGAAGAAAATTAAGAAGACTTAATTTATTTTATTTAATTCACAATAATAATGCCCCGGGGTATCTTAGAGATTTAATGCCTCCTCTGGTTGGTCAAATATCTGATTATAACCTAAGAAATCGTAATAATTATGTGGTACCTAACTGCAGATTAGAAATTACAAAACGATCATTCTTTCCTACTACAACCATTGACTGGAATCAACTTGACCCTGCAATCAGAGATTCAAGAAATATTAGTATTTTTAAGCGTAAAACTAAACCTCCCATTCAGAAACCCCCTAAATATTATAGTTATGGTGATAGACGAACGAATATTATTCACACAAGATTAAGAAATATGTGTAGCTCTCTGAATGCAGACCTGTATCGAGTAAACCTGAAACCAAACCCTTTTTGCAGATGTGGACATTATTCTGAAGATAGTTTACATTATTTATTGGAGTGTCCACTTTATACAGAATCAAGAATTGTTCTATTACGGGAATTGGAAATATTCAATGTAACTATAGAATTACTATTAGCTGGTAACGAAAGTCTTTCTTATGGTGAAAATATTAGAATTTTCTCTTGTGTTCATATATTTATAAAAAATTCTAAACGTTTTCAATAATTGATAATGTATCATTCACTCCAGTCTTTTTCTTTTCCTTTTCTTGTTTTTAGTATTCTTTTGCTTTCTTTTTATTTAGTGCTTACATATTTATTTAACTCGTATCTCATAATCCTTAGACAATGTTATATCATGTTTAATTTCATAATGTATTTGTCGCCATTGCATGCAATATATTTGTTATACAGTATTAATAGGAGAGGACTTCAAATAATATTGTAAAACTTGTGTCCAATCCTTTTTGTACACTATTTATTTAGTTGCAAATAAAATATGTTTAATAATAATAATATAGTTGACAGACTGTTCATTTAGAATAACATTCAATAATAAAAAAAGAATTGCTGTGCGAGTTGCAAAAAAAGTTTTCATTACAGTCAGAGTCGAAATAATGTAGACCATTTTTAAATCTTTGTATGTTTGATGTTTGATCAGTCCAAAAGGCGGCGGAAATACATATTGTGTTTTTGTCAAATATTCTGCAAATTTTGAACACCTACTATCTGCTGCTACAACTGACATATCATCAATCAACGAATCCTCAATCTTATGGTGACTGATAAGCATTCAGTGATCGCCATAACCAGTAAACACATGTAAAAATAAAAAGTGCAAACAGGTGCTGAATTACAAAAAGTAATAACAAAATAAGAGCGCAAATATCCAAATTCTAGAAGCGTAAAAGTCAACTGGAATAGTAGGTCAAAAAGCACAAATGTCATATGCATTTTTGAAATAAATTCCATAGTCTCGTACTTTCAAAATATGCCATGATTTGGTTGCTACCATCGTTGCTATGTGTGTCATTACGCAATTGAAAGGGATGTTGAACTCCTTAAAATGGATATGTAATATAACCTAAAGATTTATTAATTTTAGTCATAAAAATTCAAAAACCAACTTGCCAAACAATGACTAGGTGTAATTTTCATCAACTTTCGGTGGCACTATTTTTTAGCAAATGACAAGAGATGACAAATCATCAACTAAGAATTAGTCTATCCCCATGTTAGCTATCAATTTTATTAACACGTTGGTCAGGGGTGTTGACTTTTGCTGGAAATTTCAGTAATGCCATTTTAAACCGGAAGTTATTGCCCGTGCACTTTTTTGTCACGCAAAATGACGAATAATGATCCTCCAGCACGACTGCGTGTTAAATAAAAATCGGCAAACACGTTGCACGAAAATAACCCTGTGCAAGCCTCAAATAACCCACGTGGTTGTGTTGTTTTACTCGTCAACAAAGCAGTACAATAACTTTTCGCGCGGAAACACTGTAGTTTGTAAGAATTGTATGAACCAATCACCGTTCACAAAAGACAAACATGTTTATGAGAATTCAAAACGCGAGTTGTCAATATATCAATTAATTCATTTTGAGTTATCTCGCGTTGTACAATCGTATTTTGGCTGAAATTATACAATGTAGTCATTTCGCATTCTACGGGAATGTCGTTGACTTAGACTCAAATGTATTCAAAATTACCGGACACTACCGCAATGGAAGAAGAGATTTGACATACCATAAAACCGTTTTTACCCACCATTTCTTTTGAAATGCCTGTACCAAGTAAGGACCATTGCGGTCGACAATTTTCCGGTGGCTTCCACCTGATTTGTCTAATGGACTTCGGCTCTGTTCTGTAATTTTGTTATTACCCCCATTTCACAGTAGTTTGAGTAATACAAAGTAAGAACAAGATTAGTACACAACATACCATTAGCAATATATTTAACAAGAATCTACAATATTAAATGCGTTTATATGATTTTTTTTTATTTATATGTTTATCAGAGATTTCTGTATTAATGATCTTCAGTCATGACGCCTTGTTATCACGAATACTGTATGGTTGTTAATTTTCGTCGGAAGTTTATTTTCGCGCTATTAGCGTTTGACACAGTAAGCGTGGAAATTTTTACCCGTGAATATTTCAAAGTAAACCTAACTTAAAATGGACATAATGGTTTTAATTAAAATATCCGCGAACATAAAACAACGCAAAGAAATTCAAGATTGGAAACCGCGAAAATTTCGTACCGCGAATATTAAGTGTTATACAGTATTGTGATTTGCGATGATACATACAATGCAAACAACTAGAATAATGAAATACAAATAAAATATAATGAAAATTGTGAAAAAATGGCGAGGAACATTCATAATGTCGTGTCCCCAGCCTGAATGCACATCAAGCTCCTATAAATAGAAAGGTGGATCCCCTCTTAAACAAACAGTGCCAATTCTTTGATCTTTTTCACTAACTTAACTTAAAGAAAACAAAAGATACCTTTTTTCAATATATATTACATTGTTAAACATATTTAATATGTATCGGCAAACGAATACCGAAGCAAAAATTAAGAAAGGGGGAAATTCAACAATCGAAATTCAAACATCACGGCAGTTCATATCAAACAAGAATTGAGACACCATGACAACGACAAAACAAATAAACAGAAATGAACAGTAAAGGTAGATAAAACACTAGCAGTGTGAACCCTACAAAAATTAAAATATCATCAGGTAAGCAAGATCTGCTCCACGCATGGCACCCGTCATACTGCCAGTGAAAAGTTCGGTTTTGTCACAGTCGGTGTTTGTCAGTCGAAATAAACTCTGGATCTACCCAAAGATATCTATTTTCAGCTGTGAAATAGAAGAATTGTAGCGGTCTGTCAAATCATGGTGACGACCGTAAAACTTCTGTTGTGCCAATTGCAACAGTGATTGAACATACATTTGATGTACAAGTCTTTTGAGACAGTAATTTCGCTCTCTTGACAAAATTGCTGTTCAAACTACAATAGCGAATTAGTTATAAAATGCAGACACGATACGCCGGAGATGTCAGAATATTACTGCTGAAAAACGAGTAGTTCAATACTGGAAAGTCGAAATGATCATTACTTGTCGTAAGGTTATGTTTTTAGACGTCTATAATTGTCAATGTAGATGTATGTGTTCCCCGCAAAAGACAGGTAAACTAAAATAATGTCAACGGTCATCTTTAACAGACACCACGCTTTGACAACTGGACAAGGAGCGCCGTTATTCATCAGCCTCTATACCACACCGTGTGGTGATGTTTGTCGTCAAGATGTCAGATTGTTTACAAAGTCACAGTGAATGGGGTGTGGTTGGTCCATTATGGAGAAAATGATGCGGCACAGGTGACCATCTTACTAAGAAAGAATCTTGTTTCCAAGATTGAGTGTCGGCCTACGCCAATAAACAAACAAAATACCGAAAATGTATTTTTCTTTTTTCTTTGACGAAAATTGTCATCTCAGTATTAAAATTCAGAACAAAAGGGGCGATTTTAATTTTAAAATTATAAATTTCCGTAATATGGACAGTAATATTCCAGCATCTCCTGCTGATGGAGTGTATGTTTCACAGTTGATTCGTTACGACATAGCTAGCATAAATTATACAGACTTTCTCATTATACATAGGTATATCCGCGACCGTCTTATTAATGAAGGCTTCAGAAATTCCGTCTCATACGATCATTAAAAAGTTGTCTTTCATTTGACTCGATAAGTGCCCTGTAAGTGTTATGATTGTCTTCTGTTAGTCTTTTTGTCGGGCAACGGATGTCTTCTGTTAGTCTTTTTGTCGGGCAACGGATGACAGCAATTGTAAGAACACTTTGTCAGTTAGTTTATGTTTGTTAAGATCCCGCATCCATGCTTATAAAGTCATGGATGTAGCGTTGGTCGACATCTAGCAATGAATTCCGTTCAAACCGGTGCTAGGGGCTGTCTTGAACAAAGCTCATTGTTGAAAGCCTCATGGTGACTTATAGAAGAAGAACAACAATAAAAGCGTTATTCCATTGTTTTATTCGTAGACTTTGTCTCATGTACATTTACTCTATCCCTTCATTGCCTTTTCAAGAGATATCAGTCACTTTAGGAAAAAAATGCAAGTATCGGTCCGAACTTTGATTCAAGGTTCTTTAAATATAGGATTATCATTTCTTTCAACTGTCTACGACCTTTCAATAGTAACTGTTGTTGAGTGCTGCCTGACACTATCGCAATGGAAGGGAATTGACACGCCATTAAACTGGTTTAACCCCACCCCCCACAATTTGTTTAGAAATGTCTGTACCAAGTCAGAACCATTGCGGTCGATAATTTTTCCGGTGATTTCCTTGTCTTTTTGCCTCATGGACTTTGGTTCTTGACAATTATGTTCGGTATTTTTGTTGCTTTCCCCCATTTCTTAATCTGATTGCTGTGTCGACAACTTTTGTCTCTTCACGGCATATACATTTCCGTGCCTTGTGGCTGTCCCGCGTCCTTGATTTGTCTTTGTTTCTGCGTTCCCGTTTATGCCACGTCTGTGGACTTTTGATTTTAGTAATCATCACTTTCCTTGTTCTTTCAGAATAATACTGCCGTTGCTTCATTTTAATTTATTATTCCCGCCATTTCGAATGGAAGTTGGGGATGTTGTCGGTGGCCTCGTTCGTCACTCCACATTTTCTTACGCGAGATCCTATTTTTGATAATATTGGTCTTGGTGCAAGAGGACCGATGATTGTGATTTTACACATCAGGCATCGGACGCCATCACCTCCTGCATTGTTTATATTTTGGCATTTAATTCTGTGGTAGTATTGTTGCATTTAGTCTGAGAATGTGCAATAGGTTTTCAGAATTTTGATTTCGGTTACTAGTATATCCTAAAAATGTTAAAGACTCATTGATACTTATTTTAAATTATGGCATACAATCGTGTATTTTAGCATTTCCTTGGTATTCTTGAAACATTTTGAACACTAGGATTTCAAAAATTTTCATGAAAATTCTCAAAATTGTCTTTTTTAAATTCTACCTGGCACCCATTCTGTAAAATTTGCTTTTAATGATTGGATTTCTAAAATATTTTGTTCCATNGTATTGTTGCATTTAGTCTGAGAATGTGCAATAGTTTTTCAGAATTTTGATTTCGGTTATATCCTAAAAATGTTAAAGACTCATTGATACTTATTTTAAATTATGGCATACAATCGTGTATTTTAGCATTTCCTTGGTATTCTTGAAACATTTTGAACACTAGGATTTCAAAAATATTATTCTAATTTTGGTAAATTTCCCGAAACTCTCAAATACCACTAATTTTTTGTGTTCTGTCAGCCTAGAATTTGTTTAGATTGAAGGAGCAATTTTCACTAATTAATCAAAAAATACATTAAGTAAATTTTCATGAAAATTCTCAAAATTGTCCTTTTTAAATTCTACCTGGCACCCATTCTGTAAAATTTGCTTTTAATGATTGGATTTCTAAAATATTTTGTTCCATCTGAAATCTTAAAGCACACCTTTTTTTTAATCTACCCATAAAGTAGGGCGCAGACATTACCCCTCGCCAAGTTAACTTGATCCAGTCATAAAAGCTCCTCTAAGTTAACTTAGTACCGCTTTCAAGTTAACTTAGACCAGTCATAGAGCAGAAACTAGTCTAGGTTAACTTTAAAACTGTTTTAGAGCCCTGCCTGCTCTGACCTGTTCTGGTTAAAGAGCCCTGATCGCTCTAATCTGCCATAGAATCCTGACTGCTCTGACCTGGCATAGAGCCCTGACTGCTTTTATGTTATTAAATTTAGAGTACTTACAGTTCTTGGTAAGTCTCCAAAACGAAGTTTGGGGAGACTTATTGTTTTTGCTGTGTTTCTTATTATTATTATGTCACCCCAGATGAAGCATCGTGACATGCTGTTATTATTTTTTCTTATTTATTGTCAATTTTTCAGGAAGTCCTACATATGTAGAACACTTTTATGAAATTCGAATTACTTTCATTAAAAGGTGGACACTAACTTAAACAGATAATATGTCACTTACCTTGAAGTTTTTTTATACTTTGTAATCTTATTTCTCCACATTTTTGTTAAATTCATAGCCTGGGACCACAAGAAAAAAAAATTAACATGCATTCTTTTGGATAAAATTTCCTTAAATTGAACTGTAAAGCGGCTGAAATGGACATTAATAGGCTTTTTACTGTTTCGAACAACTGCGGCATGTATAATTCACTACCGATTTAATTCCCAAAAATCATTGAGTATATAGGAACAAAATTATGAAGAAAATAGTCCATGAACCTCTCAGTTGTATTCATGAGAACGTGTCCGTTTACATTGAACGTCAACAGCTCTTGATTGTGGCTTTATTTGGGGACATCCTATCTTTTTTCGTAAGATGAAGTCTGTAGTGGAACAGTTGTTCCATTTATTATATTTTCTGTTTAATCAACTATGAAGGCTAAATTTCCTGTCCCGGCCCATTTCTCCCCTTGTTTTTGGTGGCAATCAGGAAAAATGACCTGGTTGTTTCTTCATTTCTTTGCTGTATCTTATAAGTTGATTTACTTGTTCTCGCGCTGACATGACCGATATGTTGCTCACTGGACGTTGAGCTCTAACTTATCAATCAATCATTTGGAAGTTTTAATCATTATACGCAGGTAGAAAGTCAAAGATATTTTACCTGTGTTTGTTTGTACACGCACATGCAACGACAAATACTGTTTTCTATTGGCACGAAAGAAATAAACGCTACCTTTTCAAATTGAAAATTTGAGATAGTCTGTCTTCTCGATGGATATATAGCCTTTCTAACGTGAGATTGTCGAGTTAGGCTAGACACACCACCGTAAATTTACTTTGTATATTTCTTGCAATTTACGTACACATTATGTAATATTGAATTGAGGTTGTATCTTTCTGTGAATCAAACGGATTTGCCGTGGTATTAACAGCCAGTAGTCATGACACACTGGTAAAGTTTGGTACCAGCCCGGGGTACCAGCCACTTTCAGATTCTACTTGAGATACAAAAAGTTAAACTAGCTGGATCCGGTCCAGCATAAAGACAAATTGGTCAATTGTATAGAATGGCGAAATGCGATAACTGTGGGATGGTATAAATTGATAGAAGTGCACTAAAATTATGTTAACGTGCAATGTGCACACGGAAAGGGGGGGGGGGGGTCACTTAACATATATTGTGGTACGGGTGCGCGGACAGTAAAATTTAAACCAACCCTATTCATACATGTACATATCTTGCCAGGATGATAAGAGAGACACTTTCATATATTGAGCCTATTCATATATTTTTGTAAAGTGTAAAGATCATAAGGATAATGTCCTTTTACTTTATATTTCTTAACCTTATCATATATTTCAGACCTAAAAAAAAAAAACAGACCCTTTTGGGCCGGACACCCATACTTGACTTTATAGAGGAAGTTACCCCCCTGTGGTAGTGGCTGACACTTTCTCCAAACAAATTCTTCCAGTCGACTTTGGGAGGGGCTTAGTGCAAATGTCAGGATAATAAAATTTTATTTAAGTGTATTTTGTATATCGTTTTTCCATTGATGTATGAAGAAGGTTGAAATATTACAAAGTCTGCACCGATGGATCCGGCCTTCGTAAATAAAAACGGGAAAAAAGTCGAATAAGGGTTTAGTTTTACTCACAACACTGTGAAATTTAATATAAAAATGAATGTCAATGAATTGTGGAAAAAGGAAATAAAAATAAAGAATTGTAAAGAAGTAGATTTTTTGTCATTTTTGTAAATATTTAACTTAAGTCTGTATGATATGTAAAGAATACACTGAAAAAAGGGGGTGTTCAAACCCTCGGAACCTCCCCTAGATCCGACAATATAACAATTGTTTTGATGTCACACAATGTATCTATTGTTAATTGCACAAAAGAACACCCTTTCCCCTTTTCTCTTTATTCAGTTTCACAAGATTTGCAAGAGATAATGAATCACTGTGATCTGGGTCAAAAATGCATTTTATGTAGAACGCCAGAAAAAATCTTGACAATTTAGGTAACAATAAAATTAACAATGGTATTGACAAATGAAAAAAAAAAATAGTAAAAAAAGGGACAATGTCCAATTATTTTGGACAGGCTGCCAACCGCTGCCTATTCACAGGCGCGATCCCACTACTGTTCGACACGGAGACTTTTGTCTGCTGTGTTTCCACCCTGGACCAGTACGTCTCTCCTTAGACAACCTGGGCACGTCAAGCTCCCTCAACGTGACCATATTGATGCCGAACTTAGTGCGGACGCCCGATCGACATAGAACAACGGAGAGCAGGACCCCTGCCCTCAAACTGTCCACTATCACGGCCTCTAAGTAGCTAGATTACAGGAGCACGCCACAACTCCCAGCCATTAAATATTTGTTAATTTAATATACTTATAGTTCACAGTGTGTTTTTAGGTAAGTTTATCGTTAAAAAAAATACAATTGAAATGACACACGTTCGTTGTTTTCTTCATCGAACTAAGTCAATGTATTTTCATAATGTTGTTGACGTGTCATAGTAGAAATGTAAAGCGCCACCTGTGATATTGATTACGTCTAACAATAAACCAGGAACTAAATAACAAGCGATAAACATGAAGTGAACACGAAAAAGGGGGGCATGAATGAAACACTGTCCATTTTTTAAAATACTGAACAAAAAGAAAAAAAAGAAAAGAAAAAAAAATGAACTGATATGTGAACAATAAATTTGAACATAAAACAAAACAGCACATTTGCGTAGTCTGTACATACACGAGACAAAACGAAACACAAGTCAAAAGTACAATGACCTTCAAAGAAAAGAAAAAAAAACCTTTGACGTTGTGAGTGTCTCAAGCTGTCAAAGTGACAAAGAAACTCGGGATTTCAATCGGCACAAAATTTATTGATTTTGTGAGATGTGCCGTCTGAACTTTAAGGTAAGGTCTTGTATTTTTTTTTT
>MJUU01066766.1:120232-152315 GCA_002080025.1 Modiolus philippinarum
AATAAATAAAAGAAAAAGAAAAATAGACTTCTATGCTGTGATCAGAGTAAAGGGTTATATTTGTCTTCTGTCTAATTATTTGCTTGTCAATGTGATCCAGAGGTTCGAGAACCGTTATTTTACTGAAATCCCGGAAGGGCTGCCTATATATCCCGGCCATATATGTGGTGCTGGGTATGTTCCGATAAACGGGGTTACATTTTAGCTTTATTGTTTAGAAAGGAACATAAAGGACACTATGGGAAATGCAAAGTGGAATGCATTAAATGTTATTCTACTCGGAAACTATTTCAATTCAATTCAAAATATTTTATTGTTCATATAATATAAACAAAGGGTTGGATAGGGGGCTATGTCTGTATTGATCCTCTCCCAACTGGAAACTACTGAACCAATTGAAGCTAAATTTGGTCACAATAGTCCTTGGGTAGTTGACTTCAAAGTTCATTGTATTGATATTGATCCAAAACCAACCGTCTATCGGAAGGCTCATTTCTCCGGCCTTTAAGTCATTGAAGTTGAGAAAACCAGAGGAGTTCCAAAATCTGACACAAATTCAACCATGTGACGAGTGAGGCAACTTAAACCAGTATGAAATTGCACAAAATAAAGAGGTTTCAATTCTACGAAATTCCTCTATCATGCTGTTTCCAAATGCCATTTTTCTTAGTAACCGTCCGTCACTGTTTGCCGCGTCTGCTGCATTCACCGACAGTGAAAATTTATTTGTATGTTGAACAGCCATCGATATATGTATAATCTTGACAAATAGAAGCAAGGTAGAAAATACGTTATATTTATTAAATAAAACAAACAGTGCTAAAAACAAAGTAAAATGTTTCGAAAGTGTAAACTTGCATTTACAACAACGATTGACAACAATTATTATCTCTCGATTTTTTGTTTATTAGTTGACATGGCAGCTTTGCAGACAGGTTCCCAATTATAGGATAAATACGGAAGTATGCCTAGTATAGTTTGAAAATGTGAAATAATGCAACAAATACAATAAATGCAAACCTACCTGTCACGCTTGATTTCAACTTGTAGCGTCATATTTGCCGGTAATAGGGTGTGATCACGATTGATGTAGACCAATTTTACATTGCGCATTGTCCAACTGACTTTTGTAATATGGAATTCTTAGACCCTACCCTCCTTTACTTTTTCCAGTTTTCATTTAATATGTTTACAATATTAGATTATTTCTAACAAACAATATTTATTTAAAAATAGTATCATTGAAAGGGTTGTTGACTTTTTTTTCTTTCAACATTATGTCATCTTGTTAATAATGATGAAACGTTATCAAATCATTTTGCATGATTTTCACAATTTGCTAGATTATTCGAATTGCTATCAATTCAATAAAATTGTAACGTTTATATAAAATGTAGAAATAAATTACGCAAAGGCTCGTTTCTGAATAATTTTATTTTTTTAATGATTTTTATCATATTTTTAGAAAAGTAATTCTGGCATTCTCGTCTTAAAGTCTAATTACGATTATTAAAAACAAAGTTCTAAAATGTCTAGCAAGGAAAATTCAAAAGGGCAAGCAGCTTCGTTGATAATTTTCTGAAGTAAAATCAAGGTAATCTACGATTAAAAGTTCGCCTTATTTTGGCGCATAATCACAGCTACCAAATTTTGCCTGTATGCTGACCTTTATATGTGTCTCATATACAGTATCTGCGGTATAAACTATGACGTAAAAATCCTAGATGCATTCCAAGCGAAGACGTAGGTCAATTTGGCTTAGGTTTTTACTGGAGGCACACCTACCATAATAGATGCATTCATGTGTAATATGAAATGATCCTACCATATACAGTAATTGAGATGTGAACTGACTTACAGAATTGGAAAATGTAGATCAAATTGACCTAATTTCCCCTAGATGTTGAAATGCCGTCAAAGATGTATAACATATCCAAATTTAATTATCCTGGCATGTGCATTGACTGAGATCTTAACTCGCCCTATAACTTCTAAATTCTTGTAAATTTTGTTGAAAACTAAGGAGTATCTCCCTCGTGCAAAGCTGTCCTTAGCTGATTAGATCATATTGGTCACTTGTTCTCTATCAGTTTTTAAACATCTTTGGGTTTATGGTCTTCCAAATGTTTAGATTTAATCTGCACTGAATAGACATAAGTTGTCGAAATGCGCATATGCAGAATTTAAATTCACAGTAAGTTAGGTATTTATTTATTTGTATATGTCAATCAAGCTGAAAATATATGTCAAAGTGACCTAATTCTGACTGGATACATACTGCCTCCAATAATGATGCATGCATTTGCAAGGCTTGGCAATCCCATCATGTACAGTACCTAAATGAATTTGGATGTAAATTTGAATGCAAGCGTATTAAGTCACAGACCTATTTTCTTGGAGCCTATTGGTCAACTCAGGATACAACTGTATATACCATACCTTTCATATTTACGTAAATATTTACCTAAATGTAGACGTTGACGTAGACCAGGGCATAGAAGCAAAATTGTGTAGAGTGTTGTACAACAGGCCCAATCAACTTTGCCGAGGAAAACTAAAACATATAGGACATATGACAATTTATATATGAAAACAATGAAGTTTGAAAAATTTGTGTAAAAATATCTCTTCAAGTAAAAGTAAGCACAAAGTTGCGTAAAATGTCAATTTGAATGACAAGTGTGGGTTCTCTCTCCTTTTTTCTGCGGCTTTGATTTAACTAGAAGTATCCAAAAATTTGTATTTGGACGAGTTCATACGAATTTGAAAGAAAAACTATAACATTGATGAAAAACTATTTCTGTTAATACCAATATACAACATTTCCTTCCTTCAGGGTGAAAACATATGTTCAGTGTGGAGTCCATAAAGAGATTCCCCGTGCTTTAGGTGTATGCTCTTTTCATTTTGTCAGCTATGTTGTACTTGTTCATGTGAGAATTTCTCACACGAATGCCCTATCAAAATTCAACATTTAGCTTTCTTGTTTTGTAAAAATTTGAATTATTTTTGTGGCCATCTGTATATATATATCCTGCCCACATCTCCCGATTTTTCTTGCAAAAGTATTTTGCCCGATATGTTATGCTCGTTGACGACCCCGAATCCACGACAAAAAGGATACATGAATGTAGCGTTTTTCAGCATTTAGCAAGTGAATTCCCGCTCAAACCGGTGCTATGGGCCAGTGAATTCTTGCCATGTATTTATAGGGATTTTGTCCCATGTACATTAACTCCATATCCCTTTATTTGTTCTTATAGGTTTTGTACTGATTTTAATCGTGGCATATAACTTAGTACAGTCAAGTTTCAATGAGATTATAACTAGAAGGCGGCATTTTTAGAACAGATAAGGAGACAAAAAAAGTCAACTACAGATCTGCACCACTCATTGATTTATGAGATTGACTTACAGTGAGTAATATTTTAGCCACATAGAGACCAGAACATTAAGTATCTAACAACAGGGGAAGTGAGAGAAAGGAGAATTGCGGACATCCAAGGGTAAGATCAAAACAGAAACTAATTGCTGGTCTTATGCTGCGTTCGCATGGTGCGTTTAATTCGAATTGAATTCGAATTGAATTCAAATTACAGAATCCTGTCAACACGTCATTTCTCAATTCGAATTTGAATTTTCACTCCAGTTCGAATTGACTAATTCGTATGATGCTGCGTTCTGAATACCTTAATTGGTATTGGAAACCATTCATGTCCTAACGTCACCACAATTGCATCAAAATATGCAAATTTGATATTTACGAAACGAATTAGTCATCCAATTTAAACGCGTTCCTTGTGAACGCAGCATAAGACCAGTAAAACACTTTTGTTGAAAGTTTCCTCGCCACTCCTAATGTGTATAAAAAGTTTACAAGATAATTCAACTCATTTATTTCTCATTATTGTCAGAACGCAGAATTGAAATATTCGAATACCACCCCACCCCCACCGAAATAAAACTTTCACGAAGGACTTATATTAGTTATAATCTATTACAATAAATAATTATATATTATAACCTTCTTTACTTAAATATGAACTAATAAATAATATATCATTAATTCATTAATTTCAGATCATTTTTTCAAAAAATGCTACTTTGTCCGTTACTGTTCAATTCGCATTGATATCGAACGTCGTTTGGATACAAAACGTATTGAAATGCGAATTGTGATTCGCTTTATGACAAATTTATGACTTGAATCGTTTTCCAATGCGACTTTAAGTTAATTCGAATTAATTTATGCTGATTCAATTCGAATTATGTGTGAACGTAGCATTGGATCAGGTAACTACTGAGTTTTTTTTAAAATGTTGTATCTACAAAAAGTGGAAAGTTATTTTCAAGACTAAAATTTAATAAACGAATTATGACTTATAAATGATTTGAAATACACTTAGGCGGAGTTATTATATTACCTCAATGACAGAGTCGAGAATATCATGCTTAACTTTCCACAGTACCTCCTGGAAGTCTTAATTTTTGAAGACTCACATTGCTAGTGCCCAATTAATTTGATTTATTTGTAGTTTTCTTTGTTGTCTCTTTCGTTGCCTGATTTCTGTAACATGTACATTGTACATTTATTGCGTTGCTCTTCGTCTCCAAGTACACCGGTTCTTTATCTACCCAGTGAAAACAAAGCACCAACATAGACTTTGACTTACCATCGGACTTTTCATTGACATTGTTAGGGATGAGCACATTATCCTTACCTTTACGGTGCACCTGATGATATCTCCGGTTTTCATGGGGTTCAGGCTGCTAGTGCTTTATTATTTGTGGTGTTCTTGTATATTGTTTTTGCCTCAATATTGCCATATATTTTTTTCATTTTTCTCTCTTCTTCCTTTTTTGCTTCTGTTTTTATTTATCGATATATGAGAGACCACTCGTTACGTTGTGTTTGATATTAATCTACAAAGGATGTTTACAGAACTTCTTTTATTATTGCTAAAGTAGTTCATCGAGTGGAACTTAATTAATTACGTTCATAGAGTAAAGCCCTACGAAACAATTTGTTTTTATATATCCCCTCAATAATAACATAAATCAAGTTTTAAGCTAAAAAAGGGTAAATAAGGTAGAGAAAGGGATATTGGGTACAAGGAAATCAATCATTCATGAAAATACAATAATAATGGTTCGTCAAACTAAAAGTCCTATCTATTATTACATATAGCCATAGTATAATTAAACTATAGCATACTATGAATGCATTCTGTCGTCTCTTGGAGAATGAATTGAACTCAATACCCTCATCAAATTTTCTTCCCAAACGTTAATAATACAAGTGGTGAAGTGCAAGCAATTCCAGCAAATATATTTTAGTTTTTTGGCTTTAAAATGCTAAGAATATCACAAAGTAAAAATGTCCAGCTGGATGTTTATTCGTCTTTATGTTTGCTTTATTGTCACATGTAGTTGATGGAATTATTACTGGCTGTCTAAAGCATATAGTAACATGACATAACTGTGTTCGCAGAGTGGAAAACAAAAGTCTCCCAAAGAATTCCCATCTCATATTTTAGCATCACAAGACTTCCTTTGAAAAAAATGGACAAGGGTTCCTCCTTTAATTTAGTTTACACATATTGCTGATATCAAAACATAACTTGCAGCATAAAATACTTTTTTTCCCCAAATTTCAATTATTACTTTGGTTTCCATCGCAATCGTTACAATTCTTACATTCTTAATGTTTTCGAACCTCACAAACTTCCCACCAGGTTTCATGTAGATAGTAATAGTGGTCTCCCTGGTATTTTGAAAAGCATTAAATTTCCCATACACTTCTAAGGTAAACCCCACCCCTTGAGAAAAATTTGATGATTGCAAATCCAGATGTATTGCGCTAATATCATACAAAGTTTGAAATCTGTTGCATTACAACATCTGGGATCAACGAGAAGACAGGGAAAGAAGAAAAATAAGAAACCAAACAAAAACAACAGTCTCCCAACATCCATAATGTGTTTTCACATCACTGACTTTTGTCTCCTTGATCGACGTTTAATCGATTTAAGAATAACTACATTTTCAAATACCCAGGAGACGTTTGTTTTTGGCACATAAACATTACACAAAAAATGACAGAAAAATAAAAATGTCTCGACTTTAATTGAAAAAAAAACGGAAAAGTCTCTTGTTTGTTTTGTCATAAAAGCATACATTTGTAATGCGTGCGCTGACGCCAAACAAAGAAATAACTTATCTTGGCCTTGATGTGTTATTTTGTTTACACATTTGTTAAAATTTATCCGTAGTAAAATCAATCTAAAGTATTATATGAATTCATCATGTCGTCTCTTGGACTATGAATTGAACTCAATACCCTTATCCTATTGCTTTCTTCCAAAACGTTAATAACACAAGTGCAAGCAATTCCAGCAAAGATATTTTTATTTTATTATATTTGTTTGGCTTTATTATGCTAAGAATATCACAAATATTAATTGAATAGATGACTAAATACCGAAGTTACTGTGAATTTAAATTCTGCATATGCTGAGAGTTGGGAGTTTATTCGTCTTTATGTTTGCTTTATTGTCACATGTAGTTTATGGAATTATTAATGACTGTCTAAAGCATATAGTTACATTATATAACTGTTCGCAGAGCGGAAAACGAAAGTCTCTCAAACGAATTCCTATGACAGATTTCAGGTTCCCCTTGAAAAACAATGGCAGGGCCCCCCTTTAAATTAGTTTATACATGTTGATGAAATCAGTTTCATGGGAGTCCTCACTGTGAATGCCTTGGATTTGAATGTTGTGTTTTTATCTGCGTTTTGTATAGCTGTCTAACGTCAGCGTTTTTCTGTGTTCTAGTTTTGGTCATGTCTTAAGACTTCGATTTTTGTAATTACCAATTCTTTGTTCCTTCGGTATTCTACTGCCGTTGTTTGTTATTAAGGAATATTTGAATGCCTCTTAAACATCAAATTAAATTTCGTTTTTATAATAGGTCTGTATGTTTGTTCAAGTTTGAATTTCCGGAATCATAAATTGTACTCGGAAGTTGTATTTTTTTATAGAGAATACATTTGCATTGACTGACTTGTGCTGACAATGGCGTACAAACTAGGACAAATACGAGGAAATATACAACTCCGAAATCGACGAAAAAAAAAATACAGAGGAAAAAGCGATTAAATGTAAGAGTTTCCGATCTTCAATCCATTTGTCTAGTTTGGAGGACTAGTTTTTTAACAAATAATCGGGATTCAAATGGACGCAAACTGTGCACTGCTTTTAGCCGATCCTTCTCTCCACTCTAATGAACAATGAAGGGAAATGAAGAAAACGCATATGTCAAAAGCGAAGGTCATGAGGCAAAATTCATCAAAGTTCTTCCTCAAAATAAAGATAAAAACTAGTCGTAACCTTAAATTCCAGTTTCCGTTATATAAATCACATTTCATAATTAAAAATCTCGCTCTGGTGATTTTCCTAATTTTATCTATCTAAAAATCTCGAAATTATAGATATTTCAAACAACTTCGACTTCCCCATCGTACCTTTCCCCATCGTACCTCATTTCTTGACCTTCGTAATGAATTAACAACGGAGATAAACTACAAACTAAGCTGTATTTTAAACGCAATGACTTCTCTTTCCCAACAGTCAACTTCCCTTTTCTTGAAGAAAACGACCAGCATATAGAGTTCACAACTACCAACTCATTCGCTACCCGAAAGCATGTGTTCCGGATGCTCACAAACAGGCTAGCTACTGAAGGCTGAAGCACTGTCAATTTCTAGACGTCCGTCCGGCGTCTGTTGTCCGTCCGTCCGTCGTGAACTTTTTATTCAAATATCTCCTCTGAATCACTTGACCAATCGGCAACAAACTTAGTTATTCGGTGCTATCCTTTAAAGATGTATCCGGCAGGTCCGTACCTCGTTCAAGATGACTACCAGCTTGGAACATAGTTTTAACATTGGATCATATGGAAAACACATTCAAAGATCTTTTTCTCAGAAACTTCCAGTCCAATTATAACCAAACCTAGTAACAATGGTCCTTAGATAGTCCATTCAAAGACATTATCCAGCAGCTATGTATCTCATCCAAGATGGACGCCAGGGAGCATAGTTTTACCATTGGACCCTATATATCTCTATATTTCCACATCGGGCCTCATTCCTTGACCTTCGTATGGAAATTGACAACATAGGTAGACTACAAACTAAGCTGTACTTTAAGTTCAATAACTTCCCTTTTACTAAAGTCAATTTTCCTTTTCTTTGTACATGTAGCAACATTCCAACAACACCAACATATAGAGTTCACATCTCTAAATTAGTAAGCTACTCAAAGGCATGTGGTCGATACAGTTAGTTCATTGAGAGAGGTCGGAAGCTCACAAACAGGCTACTTAAGCAAGGATTTATCCATAACTGCAGAAGTTTTATTAAGGTCGACATTACATTCTTCATGACTTCTACGGTATATCTGCTTTCCAGGTGACAAAAGCCCAAGTTTTATTTCTGTAATGGATTTAACTTCATTACCGGAATAGATATGTTCAACATAGGAAGCGGGAGATGCTATTGATCACACACGTTTTCTTATTGGTATCATGTTGTTCATTTGTTTATGCATTCCCACAGACTTTGTACACGTCCCTTTGTGATGATTTGTCCCTTGTACTATCTGTACTTGTTAACTAAACTATCAAACAGTGTAATAAAAATTAAAGAGATAAATCATTGGAGGGACTTGTAGCAAGTCTAGTATCCCCAGCATGTTACCTCATCTGGCTATGCCAGGATGAGCTTTTTTTTATCACTTGTCGGTCGGCGTCTGTCCGTGGCCCGTCGTCCGTCAATTGTAAAGTTTTGATTCAAAGATCTCCTCTGAAACCACTGGGCAAATTGGCACCAAACTTAGTCCTCAGGTATTCCCCTTCACAAATTGTATCCGGCAGCTCCGTACCTTAACCAAGATTGCCACCAGCGGGCAGATAATTTTCAAATTGAACCCTTTTGAAATCACATACAAAAATCTTTTTCTCGGAAACTACCAGTCCAATTATGACCAGATAGTTCTTAAATGGTACCTTACAAAAAAGGTATCCAGCACGTCCGTACCTCATCCAAAATGGCCGAAAGCGGGAAACATAGTTTTAACAATGGATCCTATGGAAAACACATTAAAACTACCATTCCATTTATAACCAAACATAGTCAGAATCGTCCTTAGATGTTCCCTTCCAACAAAGGTATCCGGCAGGTCTGTACCTAATCAAAATAGCTGCCAGTGCGGAACAGTTTTAACAATGAACCTTATGGAAAAAACATTCACAGATCTTAATGGTCCACTCCAAAAAAGTATCCAGCAAGTCAGCAGGGAACACCCCATGGTTAAATTCGAAAACACATTCAGCCTTAAATCACATGTTTGGCATGCTAAAATCAGAAATAGCTGCAAAAGTTTTATTGTTAATACACGAAATATTCAATCTGATTAAAATCAGATCTCTCACTTGCTCCCTTTTTTCTGATATGTCAGAAAAAGGGGAGCAAGTGAGAGATCTGATTTTAATCAGATTGACGAAATACTATTTTTTATTTCAACTTGTACTATAATTCAAATATTTCTAATTATGTACATCAACATACTTTTTAGGGGTGTATTTAATTTAAAGATAAGATTTAAAGAAGAGTGACATTTTAAAGGGAAACAATAAAACTAAGGGGAGTAATAAACCTAATGTGAATCCTTAAAGTCTTTTGCTAAGTTTTCACTAAACTTACAGTATGCAACAGTTAAAATAAAATATTAGAATTGAAAAAAATGTTGTAATTTTGGTATATTTGTTTAAACTGTAAAAGAATATTTTATTTTTGGGAGCAGTTCTATTCAAACATGCTATGATTGGCAACTATTTGTCGACTGATTTCCGTTTATTTTGTTTAAACATTAATTTGGAAAAATTTTACAGGAGCTACGTTGACATTTTGATTTTAAATGGAGAATGTATTAAAAAGTGTAGCCAGTGTGTGATTTTGTCGTCGCTTAGTCCGTTGTTAGTTGTAAAATTATCTCCATTGACTTATTCAATAAAAACTACAAAGGTTATTGGAGCAAAGCTCTCAGACGGTTCTTTAGAATGCATCTAACAGCTTCTCTCCATATACTAAGATATCTGCTACCAGGAAACATAGTTTAATCAGTAAAGGAACCTTTGGGAAACACATTTAAAGATCCTGATCATTTGATTTTCTTTGCACTAATGAGACATTAGTTTTGAAAACGGCCATATCCAGAAGGTAAATTTACCGTAACTATTTAGACTATTTATCAATATTTTTAGGGTGTCTTCAAAATGACGTCCCACAGGTTTACATCACATCCAAGTTAGTTGGCTGCCAGAGTTGAATATAGGTAAGCATTGAACTCCATAAAAAGAAATTAAAAGATCTCTGGAACAACAAGGCCAATAAACAAGCAAACTTTTGAAAATTGTGCCTTGCAATTTCGGAACTCCCCCAAGATGACCGCCAGTGGAGAATATAGTTGAACACAATCCTATGAAAAACAAATTCATAGATCTTCTTTGAAACAACAAGGACAGTTGGAAATAACTTGTCTATAGTAGTCTTTATGGTTTAACACAGAAGATGTGCACAGCAGGTTGCACCCAAAATTGGCTTCGAGAAGGGAACATACATGTAGTAAGACGAAAAAAAACTCAGGAAAGTTTAGAACCAGATTTAGTTACAATGATGCTTAAATACTACCCCTAAGAACTATTTTCAATAAGGTTAGCCTCTTAAACAAAATGTCCACTAGCATATTCAACCCTATAGAAAAAATATATAGAATAGAATAGAAGTTTTATTATGCTAATCAAGAACCCATAAAGGGTATCATAATACAACAAAATACAGTTTGATTGATTAGACATACACTGCAACAAACAAAAAAAGACCACTACTGGCCAGCTATGGCAATGAACGGCGGGACCAGAGCCTGACACATGATTCTTGTGTCATATCAATAATCTATAGTTCAAAGATGACATATATAACAATAAGCAAAATATTACAAAGAAAATCATTCATTTGGTCTCCATTTCTTTCTTATTTCAAAACACTCTTTAATAAAATTATCAAGATGTATCATCAGAGTTGGTAAATGTTCATTTGTGAATAGCAAAAAAAAAATTTTGATTCTGTTGTTAGATTTTCTTTTCATGGTTCTCCTTTTAAAGGACCAGGTCAGTTGGTACTTAACAGTGAAAATTTATCTTCTACATCAATGTAATAAAGATGGAGGTCTTTTTCTCCATTTTACAATTTATCACTACCTTTGTTTGAACTATTTAATTTGAGATGGCATTAAGTTCATTTTTATGTGTCAAATATTACACGAATATAACACTACTGCTCTCGTCAATTTCATCTCAAGGTAATATAATTTTTTTAAAAAATTGTTTGAATTGTGCAATTGAATAAATAACATCAATGTTATAACAAATCAAAAATAATAATATGCTAGAAGATGCAATAATAAAGACGACCCGGTATTAGTTTTGTAACAGAAGAAGTAGTTTTAGTAGAATGTGTATTGGCCGAATGTACAATTTTCTAAAGTAAGTACAAATAACTTCATACCAAAGTTTAATAGACACTTGCGCAACATCAAATTACAGGTGGGGATATCCTTAACAAGTATAAGTAATTTCGTCTTTTCTCGAGTTGTGCGCTGCGAAACGAAAGGAAAAGCCGTAGAATTTCTTAAACGAGTAAAAAATATCCCGATCTTTGAGAGTACATCTAGACTTCTTCTGTAAATAGTCAACTTCAAATTCCTTTGAAGCAACATTCCAACAGCGCAAGCATGCATAGTTAACATCTCTTAACTCATTCACTACTCAGGTGCATGTAGTCGAAGTGATTATGTAAGCCAAAATAGTATCCTGTGAAATATGTTCCAAATGGAACAAATGTTATTGATATAACTATGAGATTTATTCCGTCTGGAGATTATTTCACCAGGTTAGCAGTAAATAATTTCAAACTGGACACTATTTCACCAGGTGAGCTATGAAATATTTTTTCACGGTGGATACTATAAACCGTTACAATTACCTTGATAATAGGCTATACTTAAGCACTGATACTTCCCTTTAACAACTTTTTCCACTAGTGGATTTGACTTTATACTACCGGAATTGACATGCTCAATACGACGGATGTCCTATAAGAAGTAGGTGATGCTTCCCCTACCTGTGCACCATTTTAATTTGGGTTGTATGTGTGTCTGTATTTCCTTATCTGTGCCGTTCTTTTAGGATGTGTTTGTTTCTATGCGTTTCCGATGTTACCATTGTCTTTTTTAGTTTTCAGACTGACGGTTCAGTTCAATTACTTTATTTTGGTTTAAAAAGTTTATATACTTTTTCCAACTTATAAAAAGGACAGATACACAATTATTTCTTAGGCGTACATTTGAAAATTCAAAGACTTTTTCCTGGATAAGTCTTAATTGGTAAAAAAAACATTTTCCTTCCACGATTACAATAACAATTAATATTAATTTGGTAAAAATTTCAGTGCACCATAAAATTGTATAGGTAGGGATTTATTTCGAAAATATAACACAGTTTAAAAATTACTTTGGGGCATATTTTGATTACATTAAATAAAGGATTTATTGACCGCGTTCCTCGAGTTCTAAATTTGAAACAATTATTGAGGAATAATTATATGTAATTATGCAACAATAACTTTACAGAAAATGCAAAGGACGGTTGATAATTTCCTTATTTTCCAACAGTTTAAACAGAATAAGATTACTAAATGCTTGTATGTTCCTTCAAACATATATATAAAATGTGAAATGAAGCACAGGCGAAATTACAATAACTGGAAACAATGATGAGATGCAGTAAATACTGTATAGATAATTTTAACGGCATCAAGTTTCATATGACATATATAGGAGAAGAATATTGATCAGGTTTCAACTGATTGTCAAGTCTGCTAAGAAAGTTGACATTTTATCCATGTGGATATGAAAAAGAAAGGAAATGGGGTAAATGTCAAGGAGGCAACATCCCATATCCAGGTTAAAACGACCCAAAAACAAAGCATCTAGGGGTCACCGTGCGGTCTTCAACGCAGTGAGGAACCTCACACCATATAGCAAGCCCCAAATGGCCCCAAAAAGTAAAAAAGTGAATAAACCAATGGAAACAAACCACATCCAATATTTTCTGAAATTTGATAAAATTCTATCAGAAAGGCGGATAGTTGAAATGTTTTGACATTGGTAGTATGTGTTAATTGAAATTTTACATAAATGCCAAAAAGAATGCAAAGTCAGGAAGGAGAAGTAAGAAATCTAACCACCAAAATTACAATAGTGAAAAAAAACAAGCAAGATAGTACCGATTCGTAACCATTTAAAACTATTGAATGTAAAAAGAAACCTCTTCACGATACTTAATCAATAAGTAAACAGTTTAATACATAAGCGAGTATTGATATGTATAAATTATTTAATGCCTGGTTATAGTATATGAAAAAAAAATGGTTTGAAATTGGCTATAAATAGTTTAGAAAGTTGATCAAATGTTCGTGATACTGGCTTTGTTAGATAAAACAACGGCAGAAGAATACCGAAGGAACAAGAGAAGCGAAGACCACAAAAATCGAAATCCAAAGACATGGCAAAAACAGCAACGGAGACAAACAAAGAGAAAACAAGGACGTGAGACAGCCACAAGGCACGAAAATAAAAAGACGACACCAAAAACTAAGGCACCTCACAGTGTGAAATCCCATGAAAACCGGGAGTGACATCAGGTGCTCCGGAAAGGTAAGCATGTCCTGCTCCGCTAGCGGCACCCGTCACACTATCAATGAGTCAATCCAGGATTGAGTCAAAACCGGTCAAATCCGTGAAGACGGGAAATCTAGCTAGTTTTAACATTGGACCCTATGGGAAAACACATTCAAGAATCTTCTCTGGAACAACTGAGCCAATTGGCACCAAACTTTGCCACAATAGTTCTTGGGTCGTCTCTTACAAAAAAGGTGTTTTTCAGGTTTGTGTGATATCCAAGATTGCCGCCAGTGGTGAAGACGTGAAATCTAGCTGAAAATGTCCGTTTTCATTTGGGACAAAGACGAAAAACTAGCAAAACTGAAACGACTATGAACAATTTTGGTAATAATTTTGATAGAGTTTTTAAACGAATGGATGAAATTGAAAAAAAGTATGGGATTTCTAAAAATAAGTATGAAACGACAAGCAATAAAATTAAACATTTAACTACAACGGTTTCACAACTCCAAACAGAACATGATAATATATCATAAAAGTAAACTACAACAAAACTTTAACAATTTATGTGAACGACATTTAGACCTTCAAACATGTTGAATGGGGGAACTGGAATAACTGAGATAGACGAGAAAGACGACACCGAGGCATTAAAAGAACAACAATAAAAACGTTGTTCCTTTGCTTGTTTTTTACTATATGTTTGTAGAGACTTTGTCTCATGTGCATTTACTCCTATCCTTTCATCTACTATTGAAACACAGTTTATGGTAGACGAAATGAAAACGGACCCGAATGACTATTCATAGAGCCAATAGATTTGGTGCAAAATATGATGTTTTTAATGAAAGCAAACCTGCTTTGAATACCAACCGACATATTGTTTGTCGTTTCAAGAATTATATATAAAGATTGGGAAAACCATTCGGAATGCGGCGAAACAGTTGAAAGATACCAGATTCGGAGTAAACGAACAATATCCTATGGAAATTAACGAAAGCAGGGAAAATCTATTTATTTATTAAAAACATATTCAAGTGCAACAAATTGTACATATTTGGTGACGAATATATACCGACAGAAAATGCGGGAACTCACATTGAACCAAATAAGAGACAATCATTTATAGGTCAAGAAGCTCGCCAATCAATCGAACGTCTTGCTGAAAATCAACGTGAACTGTCAGGAGAAAACCCGGGGTGGGCCCCATTACTAGGGAAATCAAGGAGGATCTTTTATTTATAATTAGAAATGGATGTAATAACAAAATTACCGAACAGAAGTGTCAAGAGCCAAAGTCCGTGAGGCAAAAAATACAAAGCAGGTCGAAACTACCAGATAAACTGTCGACGGCAATGGTCCTGACTTAGTACATTCAGGCATTTCAAAAGAAATGGTGGGCTAAACTGGTTTTATGGCGCTCTAAAACCACCCTTTTTAGCTCACCTGGCCAAAGGCCATGTGAGCTTTTGCCATCACTCGGCGTCCGTCGTCCGTCCGTCCGTTCACTTTTATTCAAAGATCTTCTCCTCTGAAACTACTGGGCTAATACTAACCAAACTTGGCCTGAATCATCACCAGGGTATGCACTTTTAAGTTTGTGATTTTTATGTCCGTAGACCAAACAACTTTGCCGCTGTTACTAAAAATAGAACATAGGGGTAAATTGCTGTTTTTTTGCAAATTACTCAAAAACCGTTACAGATATCAAAAATCTGATTGAGGATAAAAATGATCAGCGTGATGAGATCTACCCACTATGCAATTTTGAAGAAAATCTGAAAACTAAACTCTGAGTTATAGCCCTTTTCCGTAAAATTTTCAAAATTTTTTATTTTTTTATTTTAACAAGTGTAACAGATAGAGGTCAAGTGTAAATTGCAAAAATATTCAACATATCAAGATCTACCCACCCTGAAATTTTGAAGAAAATCCATAAACCCTTGTAGGAGTTATTGCCCCTTTTTCACCGAATTTTTAGAATTTTCGTATTTTTCGTCTTTTATTTCGAAAACTATAGAAGATGAAGGTTAAATGCAAAATGATGAAATGTTTGGCATGCTGTGACGACTTCAAAACTGGTGTTGAAAATTGTTCATTGACTGCCATTTTCAAAATGGCCGCTAAAAAAAGGCGGGAAAATTCAACATTGTCCAATTTCAATGAAATTTGGTTTCCAAATAGAAATTGATATTGCGACTTCAAACCCGTGTTGAAAATTGTTTGTTGACCGCCATTTTAAAATGGCCGCCACAAAAGGCGGGAAAATTCAATATCTTCCGATTTCAATGAAATTTGGTTTCCAAATATGTTTTGATGTTGCATCTTCAAAACTGATGTTAAAAATTGTTCATTGACCGCCATTTTCAAAATGACCGCCACAAAAGGCGGGAAAATATAACATTGTCCGATTTCACTGAAATTTGGTTTCCAAATAGGTATTGATGTTGCAACTTCAAAACTGATGTTAAAAATTGTTCGTTGACTGCCATTTTCAAAATGGCTGCCAAAAAAGGCGGGAAAATTCAACATTGTCCGATTTCAATGAAATTTGGTTCCCAAATAGGTATTGATATCGCAACTTCAAAAAAGATGTTAGCAATTGCTCATTGACCGCCATTTTCAAAATGGTCGCCCAAAAAGGCGGGAAAATTCAACATTGTCCAATTTCAATGAAATTTGGTTTCCAAATAGGTATTGATGTCGCAACTTTAAAACCGATGTTAAAAATACTTTGTTGACTGCCATTTTCAAAATGGCCACCAAAACAGGTGGAAAATTTCAACATTGTCCTATTTCAATGAAATTTTTTTGTCCAAATAGATATTGATGTTTCGACTTCAAAACTGATGTTGAAAATTGTTGGATGACCGCCATTTACAAAATGACGTCTCGATTTCAAAACAGGTGTCGAAAGTGGTCCTTAGCAAGAACGTTTTAAGCTCATCTGGCTAGAGCCAGGGTGAGCTTTTGCCATCACTTTTCGTCCGTCGTCCGTCCGTCCGTCCGTCGTCCGTCCGGCGTAAACTTTTCATTCAAAGATCTTCTTCTCTGAAACTACTGGGCCAATTGAAACCAAACTTGGCCACAATGGTCCTTAGATGGTCCCCTGCAAAAAAGTTGTTTTTCAGATCCGCGCTATATCCAAGATGGCTGCCAGCGGGGATCATAGTTTTAACATTGGACCCTATGGGAAAATACTTTCAAAGATCTTCTCCTCAGAAACTACTGAGCCAATTGAAACCAAACTTGGCCACAATAGTCCTTAGATGGTCTCCTGCAAAAAAGTTGTTTTTCAGATCTGCGCTATATCCAAGATGGCCGCCAGCGGGGATCATAGTTTTAACATTGAACCCTATGGGAAAATACTTTGAAAGATCTTCTCCTCAGAAACTACTGAGCCAATTAAAGCCAAACTTGGCCACAATAGTCCTTAGATGGTCCCCTACAAAAAATATGTTTTTCAGATCCGCGCTTTATCCAAGATGGCCGCCAGCGGGGATCATAGTTTATACATTGGATCCTGTGGGAAAACACTTTCAAAGATCTTCTCCTCTGAAATTACTGAGCCAATTGAAACCAAACTTGGCCACAATAGTCCTTAGATGGTCCCCTGCAAAAAAGTTGTTTTTCAGATCCGCGCTATATCCAAGATGGCCGCCAGCGGGGATCATAGTTTTAACATTGGACCCTATGGGAAAAGAGATTCAAAGATCTTCTCCTCTGAAACTACTGGGCCACTTCGATCCAAACTTGGCCAAAAGAACTGCACCCAGTCCAAAATAGCTGTTAGTCTGGAACATAGTTTAACTTATGGTAATATAACATCAATGTCTATTAACAAATTCGAAAATAATGCCCTTAAAACATTGGGACTATTTTAACTGCATATGTCAGCCGTGGCCCAGGTGAGCGATACAGGCTCTTGAGAGCCTCTTGTTTGTCAAAAAAGCCATACAAAGAAATATAGTAAAACATGATCAGACTTCAAATTGGTGGTGTTCGAGGTACTTAAGTTTGAGACTGAAGATCAACTGTATAACTTACAATGTTACCATGATTGTGGCTACTGAAAGCCAGGTGAGCGATACAGGCTCCTGAGAGCCTCTAGTTTCTATTGTGCAACGGCAATTACACCATGAAACGTCGTAGAAATGATCCGAGCATCAAATAAAAAAAAGAATCTTGAATTACTGTTCGGACCGAAACTTCTCCAAATTTCTCCATAAAGGACTGATATCTATTTACACACTTTTTTAATGACTGTATGAGACGGAATTTTTTGAAGCTTTGATTAATAAAGTTGTCACGGAGATAAGTATGTCTAATGAGAAAGTAATTCTGTATAATTTTTGCTAATCCTCGCGTAACGAGTCGACTGTGAAACATACACTCCGTAAGCAGGAGAAGCTGGATTATTACTGTTCATGTTAGGTAAATTGATAATTTTGAAATTGAAATCACCCATTTTGTCGTTAATTTTAGTACTGAGATGAAATTTTTCGTCAAATTCGAGATGTAAGTCCAAAAAAGATGTAGGCCATTACACAGGATTCATATGAAAATACACATTAATAAAACTATATTATTTATCTTGATATTGTATTATAAATGTTGTAAGAGAAAGGAAAGACTGAGTATTATCGGGTGTATTTTGTAGTCAAAGTGTTCCAATTTTAATATTTGGAACAGTTACTTAATATTTTCACTTTTACATGCAGCTGCAAGTGACATCGTGGAAAGTTGTCAGGGCTTCTATTGCATGTTTTTTTTATTAAGGTATCTACTTGTATGTCACTGCTTTTACTGACTGTTGCATTGATCGAAAGTATTATAGATTGTAAATGGCATGGACAATTTGAAATGAATTTAAATGAAGTGTATGAAAAATCAATTTTGATTTTCACTATCTTAAATTTTGCATGTGAATATCCTTTGAGTCAATGCTTTTTTACTTAGTTCCTTTCATGCATCCGTTCCATGAACTGATTTTATTGAATAACAATGAAATCTTAACTAATTTATAAGCCGTGTAGTAGCTTTGAGACTGTAAAATTTCCAAAGCATGATCTATTTCTTATTTAATTCGTAAATGTATATAGTTCTTTGATTAAACTTGTAAATATACTAAAACATTGAAAGATGACTTGTTCTTAAGCATAATGTTTAAATTCCTTATATTGTTAAAGACAACACTTGAATGCCTGCCTCATAAATTCGTTTAGATATGCTCTTTACTAGCTGTATAGCTACATGAGGGGGAATGTTGTGAGTATAAATCATCTCGGTCTATAGCAAAAGTAAAAATTCAACAAAAAGCTAAGAGGGCAAATATGACCCGGTAATGAAATACAGTTCAGTATGCTGATGAATTTAACTAATGCAGTATACATTTATAATTTTTAAATTGAGTACAAATATTTATTTTTGAACTTCCGGCTTTATTTCAAATTATATATTACATCTTACATTAAAGTGCTATCATTGTGCATTTTGCATGATTTTTTAATACTTAAAAGGTCTTTATCTTGAGTATAGTGCGAAGCTTCTGCCAGAGGAGCCTTGTGCAATTGCATGTTAAATACGGACAACTACTGCAATCTTCTCAAAGTCTAAAACTGAAACTCTTCTTCGCCATAATGAACAATAATAATATGATTAAATGTTAATACGAGTTTATTCCTACAATAGCTACATAGCTGACATGTACAACTTTGATGATTCAATTACTGTATTACTGCATTCGTTGGTCTTGTCAGTTTAAGAAACACCAATAATTTAACCTTGTTTACATTATTTGTTGATTTGACGCCACCGAATGCAGAGTCTTTAAACCACAATTTACTTTTCATGTTTGGTCATCTTCCCAAGTCAAGTGTTCGCGATCCACGTAGCTCCCCCACAAACTTTGTGTGGAGCTACGTGGATCACAAACACTTGACTTTGGAAGATGGTTAGGGTTATATTTGCTTACTTGAAATACAATACCTAAAATAATAAGTATTAACAAACTCGTTTTTTTTAAAAAGAAACTTGCAATATTTAAGTTTTAGAAAATTTTCTTTAAAATGTAAGGAGTATCCCCTCTAGATACGATAGTATATATATATATATCCCCCTTAGTTCAATATTGTTTTCGCGAGGGCTACGACTTTATCCAATGAAGTGTGATTTAGCAACAACGGTATGATTTACACCGGGCTGTTTTTCATTTTCAATATTGGAAAAATAAACCATGGTGAAATCAACAGAGGACTTTAAAAAAAAATAATGATAATAATAATAATAAAAATATTCAAAAAAATGTTTAAACAACTTAACATAGCAAGTTACGACCCACTCTTTCTGATAATTACTTTTGAATCGAAGTCTTATCTTGTTTGGTGTTTTTGTCACGTGACTTATATTTTTAGACATAACGTATACTACAGTTTTTTCGTTGTGAATTCCCCCCTATAGTTGTGTATTAAAAAGCTAAGAATTTGTCACGAAAGAGACTATGTTGACCGTACGGTAACCCTTAGATGCTTTGTTTTGGGTCGTTTTAACATGGAGTTGGGATGTTGTCTCCTTGACATTTACCCCATTTCCTTTTTTTTCATATATAGCATGTTATGTGTAAACTTCAAACAGGTATATTGGCGAGTAAAAAGCAACTTGATTGATTGATTGATTGAATAGTGTTTAACGTCTACTGAGCAATATTTCAGCTATATCAAGACGAGAAAAGGTTTGTTAATAAGGTTTGAAACTTGTATCCGAATGAAGGGGTCGGAACTTCCATTCCAGGTCAGGTTATTTCAATATTTTAACGATTGTTTTGGAAGAAAAATGTTCCGTTTTATTCGCTGATTTGATACACACACAGAAAACTGCCAGGTATGAATAACACAGCGGTTGCTCCAGTACGCTTAAAGAGACTAAGCCGAAACCCTCACTGGTATGAGAGTTACATTATCGTAACTAGTACTTTGTGCAAGCAAGCTGAAATTCTGTTTCCATTTTAATACCTTGATAATTGGGTCTATGTGTGTTGGCTTTTATATAACGAAATACCAAAGTTACTGTGAATTTAATTTCTGCATACGCGCATTTCGACAATTTATTTCTCTTCAGTGCAGATAAAACCTAAACGTTTGGAAGACCATTAACTCAAAGATGTTAAAAAAACTGAGAGAACAAATTACCAATATGATCTAAATGTAAAGCCAAAATCAGCTAAGGACAGAGCTTTGCATGAGGGAGATACTCCTTACTTAAGGGCATACGATACAGTTACAGGGGAGATAATAACGTTGTTAAGGTGGGACGTTACCAAATGACGTCCAATGAAAGGTTATCGGTCCTTCATAAACGTATTCTCTAGACGTCCAAAATTTCCCCTGCAAGGTATTGTAAACAGGCAGATTCAAAGTGAGAACCTCGAAACTAATGACAAAATAGGATGTTCATTTATATGGTATATAATTGATGTTATAGAAAATAAAATCCGAGTCTAAAATAATTAGAATTTGCGGTCAACGGAGAATGAGTCTTTCGTACACAATGAAAAGGGTAAACAGAAAAGAAAAAAAAAACTGGAAAAAACATATTTCCCGAATTTCGGGAAGATTTGCATGCTCAACATCATAGATACTTCGAGGCAGAACAGTCATTTCAAAAATGAGCAAGGAGCGGGTCCCAAAAAAAAAAAAAAAAAAAAAAAAAAAAAGAGCGGCAGATTTTTCTATCACAAAAGCGCGGAAAAAAGGTCTTATTTTGATATATTTCTAACAAACAAAACCATTTAAAGGATTCGGAAACAAGTTAAGTTTGCTTATTGTTATATGTCACCTTTGAAGTATAGGTTATTGATAAGACACAAGTATAATGTGTCAGGCTTTGGTTCTGCCCTTCACTGCCATAGCTGACCAATAGTGGTCTATTTTTGTTTGTTGCATTGTATGTCTGATCAATCACTGTATTTTGTTGCATTATGATGCCCTTCATGGTTTCTTAGTTAGTATAATAACTAGAGGCTCAGAGACTGAGCCTGTATCGCTCACCTGGCAAAATGCTTCTACGCCATACATGACTAAAAAGATGTTTTCTTACCAATGGGATGAAACGTTTAGCTATGTCCTTCATTAACACCTGCGTTTTTTGTCTGATCCTGTTGAAATGAATAATGTTTGCAAAGGACCTTCTATACATTTCAGAGATGATGATTATAAGGATGGTTATCTCATTCCTGGTTCCAATGTTAAACTATGTTCTGCACTGGAGGCCATCTTTTTTGTCAGATCCAAGTACCTTCCATACATCCTTACTGTAAAGATTTGTTGAATTTGCTTCTGTAGCGTCAGAGGAGATAGCAAATATATTCTTTTCCCATAGGGTCCCATGTAAGACTATGTTCTGCGCTGGTAGCCATGTTTTTCAGGGAATCGGAAAAATTTCGGCAATCTACATAAAAGACCTTCCATACATCATTCCTGTTAAATTTGGTTCAATTTGCTTCATTAGCTTCAGAGGAGGTAGCAAATATATGCTTTTCCCATAGGGTCACATGTTAAACTATGTTCTGCGCTGGCGGCCATGTTTTTTCACGGATCGAAAAAAATTCGGCAAACTAGGTAAAGGACCTGCCTTACATCATTCCTGTAAAGTTTGGTTCAATTTGCTTCAGTAGCTTCAGAGGAGATAGTCAATATATGCTTTTCCCATAGGGTTCCATGTTAAACTATGTTCTGCGCTGGCGGCCATGCTTTTTTGCGGATTGAAAAAATTTCGGCAAACTAAGTAAAGGGTCTTCCATACATCATTCCTGTACCTTCCATACATCATTCCTGTAAAGTTTGGTTCCATTTGTTTCAGTAGCTTCAGAGAAGATAGCAAATATTTGCTTTTCCCATAGGGTTCCATGTTAAACTATGTTCTGCGCTGGCGGCCATGTTTTTTCACCGATCGCAACAATTTCGGAAAACTAGGTTATATTTTTCCAATGAGAGCAGCCTAACGAGGCGATATAGATGGCTAAATTTCCTGCCCCTACCCATTTTCCCCTTTTCCAGTGGCAATCATAACTCGTTGCCCCGGTTGTCACTTCCACTTTCATCTCCTTCTTCTTTTACTTATTATCACATGTTATATTTTAATTTATTAACCCTTTTTCGTCCTGATATAAATTAAATATTGCTCATTGCAGGGAAAACTCTCAGTGATCAAGTACACACTAGACACACTACAGATATTTGATAAATTATTTGTAATGTTCTAATCCCCTAAATTTACAGTCTGAGCTTCCAGGTGACGAGGAGATGCTCCCTGGTCCCCTCCAGGGTCTCGCCCTACAATCAATGAGGCTTCAGGTAACCTAAGATCTCTCAACCTTTCATGTGCTTCCAAGTCATTAGAACCCTAGCTACGCGCCTGTATGCAGAATATTATTTGATCGAAATGCAACAAAAACGTTGTAAACAAACGTCGACAACGTCCCTAAATCGACGTCAACATAAAAACAGGACTTTTGACTGTCTTGCTTGTGTTCGAGCTTTAATATTTCTCTTAAGTGAACGGTACCCCCCGTAAAGCTGCATATCAAAAGATTGCGCTAATCCTCAAGAATGTTATGTTAATTTTTGGTCATGGAAAAATAGTTTTGGGTTATTGAATTTTTAATTCCAACAAAATTTTTGCACCGAATTTTGTGTATTTTTCTATATGTCTTTGTTATTTTCCTGCAATTTTCTGCACTTTTGAGGCTAGAAAATCGGGAAAAAATGCACGGTACCCCCAATTTTGGATTTCCTATTCCAATACACCTTATTGAGTTCTTCTTTTCTACAAAATATTTGTCAAAACTTTTAACCTATGATTTGGTAACGTCCCACCTTAAGTGGAGTGGTAACGTTTTCCCGATTTTCGTGACGTCGCTCAAAACATCGTCCTGAATAGGTGATATCCAGGTTCATGGTAGGATCTGGTTTGCACTCCCTAATTTATCATTTTGTAAGAGTTATCTTTCTTGGATGTGGACAACCACAAATATTGAAGACTTCAAAGTAGGTGTTTTTTTCACACAGATCTAGTTGAATTATCTTAAGTGATTTTGGACTGATTATTGAATCTTTAAAATTATCTGATATAAAAATATTTTCTTTTATACTATCATTTATTTTACTTAAGAACCATGAAATCAGTTGCCTGTCACTGACAGAAATATTTTATTTCCTTTGACCATATCTCTAATGAAATGTTCCAAAATGTGTTATTTCATTTGCTTCTCATGTTGGCAACTTTAATTATCTCAAAAATAATTCCGTTTTTGAAAAAACCACGTTAGAATATTTCTATTTCCCTTAGTGCTAATTAAAACAAGGAATCGGGAACCAGTTTTTGTCCACACCGGGATCAGTCTAAAAGTATAAATTAGGGAGTGCAGACTATGAACTTGGATATGGTCTATTCGCGGGAAAAGGACAGTACGTAACACACACCATTGTATTCATCACTGCGAAATGCAGTCTCCAGGATCTTACTCACAACACATCTGTTATATCAATTTACAATATAAAAATTTAAACATCGCTTTATTATTGTATTCACAAAATAGAATTTTTTGAATTTTACACCTGAAAAATGTCATATCGGTATCACAGGGATTAGGCTCGTTAGATGTTCAAATAATATATAGTATTATTTTAACGTTTAACGAGCCTAGCCCCTGTGATCGGTATAAGGCGGGGCGGGGGGTGCGTAAAACGTGCAACCGTGAATGATCGACTGTGTATTTGAACAAGTCGCACAACAGCTATATACTGTAGACGTCGTGTTGTGAGGGTGTAGCAACTAAGTTACTACTATACCAAGTGAATACAGGATTTATTTGGTTAGATTTACGAGACATCTAACATATTAAATAGTTGGTAAATGCCCGGTCTATCTTCTGTAGTACCTTCTAGGATAAAATAAATGTTGTTTTTATTTTTAGCTCGCCGGGACGAATGTCCGGAGAGCTATTGTCAGACCCCCGGTGTCGGCGTCGTCGGCATCGTCAGCAAAAACTTTAACCTTGCTTGTGAAATGCAAACCTTTAGAGATGGGATGTTGATATTTAGTATGTGGCTTCCTTGTAATGAGAGCTTTCTTGTAGACATTTTGACCTTGACCTTTCCCTGAGGGCAATTTTTGCAAAACTTTAACCTTGCCTCTAGAAGGTAGGCTTTTAGTGGTAGGGTGTTCTTATTTGGTATGTGACTTCCTTATGATGAGAGCTTTCTAGCGGTACCATATTTGTAGACATTTTGACCTTGACCTTCCCTGAGGGCAATTTTAAAAAAAACTTTAACTTGCCTCTAGAAGATAGGCTTTTAGTGGTAGGATGTTCATATTTGGTATGTGACTTCCTTATGATGAGAGCTTTCTAGCGGTACCATATTTGTGGACATTTTGACCTTGACCTTTCCCTGAGGGCAATTTTTGAAAAACTTTAACCTTGCCTCTAGAGATAGGCTTTTAGTGGTAGGGTGTTCATATTTAGTATGTGACTTCCTTATGATGAGAGCTTTCTAAAAGTACCATATTTATAGACATTTTGACCTTGATCTTTCCCTGAGGGCAATTTTTGAAAAACTTTAATCTTGCCTCTAGAAGATAGGCCTTTAGTGTTAGGGAATTCATATTTGATATGTGACTTCCTTATGTTGAGAGCTTTTTGATGGCACCATATTTGTAGACATTTTGACCTTGACCTTTCCCTGGGGGCAATTTTTTGAAAAACTTTAACCTTGCTTATAGAATTTGGTTGTTTAGTGGTAGGGTGTTTATATTTTGTATGTGACTTTCTTGTGATGAGAGCTTCTAATGGTGCCATATTTGTAGACATTATGACCTTGACCTTGCACTTAAGGCACTTTTTTTAAAACTATAACAGTGTTTCTAGAATGATGACATTTAGTTGTAAGGTGTTCAATTATGATAGCTTTCTGATGGCACCACATTTTTAGACATTTTGACTTTGACCTTGTCCTTAGGGCAATATTTTTAAAATACTTCAACCTTGCTTCTAGAAGTTAGTTGTTTAACTATAGGGTGTTTATATTTCATTCATGACTCTCTATGGTGAGAGTTTTCTGGTAGTACCATAGTTGTAGACATTTTGACCTTGACATTGCCCTTGGGCAGTTAAAAAATGAATCCTGTTTATAGAAGTTATTCTTTTAGTGATAGGAAGTTCCTGTTTGACATGTATTTATCACGAAAATGTATAACCTTCAAATTAATTGTGCATTGCGATTACTCTAATCCCTGGCGAGCTATGTTGTCTTCTGACAACTCTTGTTTCTTGTCCATTAATTACGATAATTCAAGATCTAAATTTTCTGTGCCGTTAGAATTGAATCAAAACACTGAACACGACTTTCTTTCGTTAACTGTTACTTGAATGTTTTGGGTCGCTTGTTATTTAGACATTCAACTGAATTTACGTAAACGGACACAACATCGTCGTATGTATGGACCACACGAAGATGGACCACACTTTCAAATATACATTTTTCGTCTTGCACCATGTGAGACCATAATTTGAATTGACCCGGAAAAATGTATCGTGCGACAACAAGTTTGAAACAATATTTGGGACATTAATTCGGATACTCTACCACCTGATGAATAAATGCAAATAGAACGAAGAAAAATTGGCGGGTAAAGATGAATGACGTTATACCGAGAGAAATACAACGCAACGTCATTTAGCGCCAAAATATTATTTTTTGGTAAATTTTTGACAGTTTTTCTCAAATATCTTAAAAACTAGCACATGGACCCCCTATTTTCTCCTCAGTTTCCAGAAGAAGGCCATCAAGACAACCATTTGCCAAATTATGAAGGAAAAATCAATAGTCAATTTTTTTTATATCTCGATTTCAATTCAGGCATATAACTATAATTAAGCATTACATTTACAAAAACACCAAATAAGAGATATATCGGATGTTGTTATTATATTTTGTCATAATTCCATTTAAAGGCAATGAAATGAGCATTACAGATAAAAAAAACAGAACTAAAATAGCCCGAGTACTTCGAAAGTTACAAACATTTAAAAATTCCCATAAAAAACGCAAATTATTGGGTTTTGCCCTAAAATTAGCCATTTTCAACGTTAAATATCTCAAAAAGTAAGTCATGAAGGTATGTTTTTCTTTTCAAATTTGGAATCCTCATATCAAAATTTACGTTACATTGGATTTTCGTGGCGCAACTTCCGGGAAAGAGCTAGAAATTGTTTTTGAACAATTGACGTAATGGTTTTCTGAAAAATGGGTTGTCAAAATTCAATGAAACTTATGTATTTCAATGCAGTTTAAAATTTTGATATAATTACACACCATAGAGGCCTTACTTCATAATATGAAAATAGGAATGATTTTTCTGATGCAGTCACAAAGTGTTTATAGGTTAATCATAACTACCAATATCAAATGATGGACAGAATCACGTTGGGTTTTAAATACTGAATTCTTAAATCGAGGATTCATTGTTCTTTACATTAAAGAATTGATTCTGATTGGGAGACTTCTGTGTTTGCTTGCAAACACATGATCACTCGTTATTATTAAATCTCCCAAACGAAGACTTATTGTTTTTGTTGCGTTTCTTATTAAGTCTCCCAAACGAAGTTTGTGGAGACTTATTGTTTTTGCGTATTAAGTCACCCAAACGAAGTTTGGTGACTTATTGTGTTTACTCTGTTTCAGACGTAGTCGGGGCGACATATTGTTATTGTATTGTTTCTTCTTTTTATTCTTTGTTATTAAGTCTCCCAAACGAAGTTTGGGAGACTTATTGTTTTTGTTACGTTTCTTATTAAGTCGCCCAAACGAAGTTTGGCGACTTATTGTTTTTGCTCCGGTTCTTATTATTATTAAGTCGCCCAAACGTAGTTTGGCGACTTATTGTTTTTGCTCCGTTTCTTATTATTATTATTAAGTCTCCCAAACGAAGTTGGGAGACTTATTGTTTTTGTTGCGTTTCTTATTATTATTCCGATTTCTTTCTTTCTTCTCGTCTCCATGAACTTGTCCGAACAAGATCTCAGAGACCATAACACCTAAAACTTCCAAACTTTGAGCGATGTTGGCCCCTGTATCTAGTTGTGCATAAAACAAAAATTTTCCCAAAGAGGGTTCATTAAGGGTACATTTGGGGGGCTCAAAAAGGGGTGGGGTCGCCAATGTTAACCCTATGGGAAAATGAAATTTTGGATATTTTTCAACTTATTTCTCACAGTATCTCAAAAACTTTTAATACTAGCTACATGAAACTTCATAGGAAAGGTGTTTGTAATGTAAGAAAGGGTGCTACAGCATTGGAAATTTCAAAATAATTTCGGTTGTCATGGAAACCAAACCAAATAATGGAAATTTTGAGAAAAAAGTAGTTTTTGTGAATGATTATATTTTGATTACAGCAATACATATTAAATATGTTATAAGGGGAACCCTATACAGTTCTATGGAAGGAGGTTTGAAATCGGCTTATATGGACAAAAGAGCATTTGGTTGCCATGGAAACAAAACCAGAAACTTTTTTTGTGTGGAAAATCCGGGTTTCTGATTAAAAAGAAGGAATTTTTGCGAAATATGCATTACATAGGTTATAAGGGGAACCCCTGCCGAAATTTTTTTTGGGAAAGTGTCTTAAATTATGTGTAATGACAAAAGAGCATTTGGTTGCCATGGAAAAAAACCAGAACCTTATTTTTTGGAAAAATCAGGTTTTCTGATAAAAAAAGAAGGAATTTTGAGAAATATGTATCATAAAGGTATAAAGGGGAACCCCTGCCCAAATTTTTTCGGGAAAGTGTCTGAAATTATGTGTAATGGACAAAAGAACATTTGGTTGCCATGGAATCAAAACCAGAACCTTATTTTTTTGGAAAAATTTGGTTTTTTGATAAAAAAGAAGGAATTTTGAGAAATATGTATTACATAGGTTATAAGGGGAACCCCTGCCCAAATTTTTTTCGGAAAGTGTCTGAAATTATGTGTAATGACAATAGAGCATTTGGTTGCCATGGAAACAAAACCAGAACCTTATTTTTTGTGAAAAATCAGGTTTTCTGATAAAAAAGAAGGAATTTTGAGAAATATGTATTACATAGGTTTTAAGGGGAACCCCTGCCCAAATTTTTTTTTGAAAGGGTCTGAAATTATGTGTAAAGACAAAAGAGCATTTGGTTGCCATGGAAACAAAACCAGAAGCATATTTTTTGGAAAAATCTGGTTTTCTGATAAAAAAAAGGAATTTTAAAAATATATATTACATAGCTTATAAGGGGAACCCCTGCCCAAATTTTTTTTTTTGAAAGGGTCTGAAATTGAAAGTTATGGTCAAAAGAGCATTTGGTTGCCATGGAAACGACACCAGAAACTTTTTTTTAATCTGTTTTTTTTATACAAAAGAAGGAATTTTGAGAAATATGTATTACAAAGGTATTAAGGGGAACCCCTGCCCAAATTTTTGAGGGGAAATGGTCTGAAATTGTGTGAAATGACAAAAGAGCATTTGGGTGCCATAGAAACAAAACCAGAACCTTATTTATTATTATTTTTTTTTGTTTGGAAAATTGGGTTTTCTGATTAAAAAAGAAAGAATTTTGAGAAATATGTATCACAAAAGTATTAAGGGGAACCCTGCCCAAATTTGTTTTGGGAAAGTGTCTGAAATTATGTGTAATGGACAAAAGAACATTTGGTTGCCATGGAAACAAAACCAGAACCTTATTTTTTTTGGAAAAATTGAGTTTTCTGATAAAAAATAAGGAATTTTGAGAAATATGTATTACATAGGTTATAAGGGGAACCCCTGCCCAAATTTTTTTCGGAAAGGGTCTGAAATTGGTTGCTATGGACAAAAGAGCACTTTGTTGCCAAGGAAAGAAAACCTGAAACATATTTTTTTTTTTGAAAAATTGAGTTTTCTGATAAAAAATAAGGAATTTTGAGAAATATGTATTACATAGCTTATAAGGGGAACCACTGCCCAAATTTTTTTTTGGAAAGGGTCTGAAATTGGTTGCAATGGACAAAAGAGCACTTTCTTGCCATGGAAACAAAACCAGAAACATATTTTTTTGTTGAAAAATTGAGTTTTCTGATAAAAAAAAGGAATTTTGAGAAATATGTATTACATAGCTTATAAGGGGAACCCCTGCCCAAATTTATTTTTGGAAAGGGTCTGAAATTGGTTGCAATGGACAAAAGAGCACTTGGTTACAATGGAAATAAAGCCAGAAGCATATTTTTTGTTGAAAAATTGAGTTTTCTGATAAAAAATAAGGAATTTTGAGAAATATATATTACATAGCTTATAAGGGGAACCCCTGACCATTTTTTTTTTGGAAAGGGTCTGAAATTGGATGTAATGGACAAAAGAGCACTTTGTTGCAATGGAAACAAAACCAGAAACATTTTTTTGGAAAATCAGGTTTTCTGACAAAAAAGGAGGAATTTTGACATGTGTATTACATAGGTTATAAGGGGAAATCGCTGCCCAATTTTTTTTTCCTGAAGGAGTCTCGTAATGCCTTGAAGTCCGATATGGGAGTTCGTTTGGGAGACTTTTGTGTTTCGCTTGCGAACACAGTTATCACTTGTTATTCTTCCTCTTTTTCTTCTTCTTCCGGCCATGAACTTGTCCCACCAAATACTCGGAGACCATTGGTCCAATCTTGACCAAACTTCACAGGAAGATGGATCCCCATCCCAAGATGTGCATTCAAGTCTTGAAATTTTCAAAATGGCCGCCGTTGCCATGGGAACTCAAAAAAGACGGGAAAATCAAAAGTGCTCCAAATTGCATGAAATTTTACAGAGAAGTTGTGTAGGAAGTGTAGAACATATTTTGAGGTGAAAAATTTTCAAAATGGCGGCCGTTGCCATGGAAACTGAAAAAAGGCAGTTGTGTAGGAAGTGTAGAACATATTTTGAGGTGGAAAATTTTAAAAATGGCGGCCATTGCCATGGAAACTGAAAAAAGGCGGGAAAATTAAAAATGCTCCAAATTGCATGAAATTTTACAGAGAAGTTGTGTAGGAAGTGTAGACCATATTTTGAGGTGAAAAATTTTCAAAATGGCGGCCGTTGCCATGGAAACTGAAAAAAGGCGGGAACATTAAAGTGCTCCAAATCTCTTGAAATTTGACAGGAAGGTTGTGTATGAAGTGTAGAACATATTTTTAGAATAAAAAAGTTATTAGGGTGGCGATCCATGGGAGGTTTGGGCGACTTTTGTGTTTTGCTTTGCGAACACAGTTATTACTTGTTATTATTATTATTCTTCCTCTTTTTCTTCCGCCATGAACTTGTCCCACCTGGTTCTCAAAGACCATTGGTCCAATCTCAACCAAACTTCATATGAAGATGGAACCCCATCCGAAGATGTTCATTCCAGTCTTAGAATTTTCAAAATGGCCGCCGTTGCCATGGAAACTGAAAAAAGGCGGGAAAATTAAAAGTGCTCCAAATTGCATGAAATTTGACAGAAAGATTGTGTATGAAGGGTAGAACATATTTTGAGGTAAAAAATTTTCAAAATGGCCGCCGTTGCCATGGAAACTGAAAAAAGGCGGAAAAATTAAAAGTGCTCCAAATCCTATGAAATTTGACAGGAAGGTTGTGTATAAAGTGTAGAACATATTTTTTAGAATGAAAAAATGTTAGGATGGCGATCCATGGGAGGTTTGGGCGACTTTTGTGTTTCGCTTTGCGAACACAGTTATTACTTGTTATTAAGTCTCCCAAACGAAGTTTGGGAGACTTATTGTTTTTGTTGAGTTTCTTATTATTATTATTCTTCCATCCTTCTTTATTCCGGTCGCAATGAACTTGTCCGAACCAGATCTCAGAGACCATAACACCTAAAGCTTTGACACTTTGTATGATGCTAGCCCCATATATCTAGATGTGCAATCAGGAAAAAATTTCCAGGAGGGGTCCATTAAGGGTACATTTGGGGGCTCAAAAAGGGGTGGGGATGTCCAATGTTAACCCTATGGGAAAATGAAATTTTGAATGTTTTGCACCATATTTCTCACTGTATCTCAAAAACTTTTAATACTAGCTCAATGAAACTTCATAAGAAAGATGTGTGTCATGTAAGAAAGAGTTCCATGGTATTGAAAATTTCAAAATAACAATGGTTGCCATGGAAACCATGCAAAAAATTGGAAATTTTGAGAAAATTGTATTTTCTGCTTATAATTGTATTTTGATTACAGCAATATGTATTACTTA
>MJUU01066766.1:152784-180941 GCA_002080025.1 Modiolus philippinarum
TGGGAGTTCGTTTGGGAGACTTTTGTGTTTCGCTTGCGAACACAGTTATCACTTGTTATTCTTCCATCTTTCTTTCTTCTCGTCCGGATAAAGTTGTCCGAAGCAGATCTCGGAGACCATTGGACCTAGAGGTTTCAATCTTGGTAGCATATTAGCCCTATGTATGTAGATGTGCAATCATTAACAAATTTTTGAAGGGGGTCCATTAAGGGTACTTCTGGGGGTATTAAAAAGGGGTGGGGTCGTCCTATAGTAACCCTATGGGAAAATGAAATTTTGAATGTTTTTCATCATATTCTTCTCTGTTTCTCAAAAACTAGAAACACTAGCTCCATGAAACTTCATGGGAAAGTTGAGGGTCATGTAAGGAAGGGTTCCAAAGCATTGGAAATTTCAAAATAACTACGNGAAACCATACCAAAAAATGGAAATTTTGGGAAAATAGTAGTTTCTGTTGATAAAAGTATGTTAATTACAGCAATATGTATTACATAGATTATAAGGGGAACCCCTGCCCAAATTTTTTTTGGGAAAGGGTCTGAAATTGGCTGCAATGGACAAAAGAGCACTTGGTTGTCATGGAAACAAAACCAGAAGTCCTATAGTAACCCTATGGGAAAATGAAATTTTGAATGTTTTTCATCATATTCTTCTCTGTTTCTCAAAAACTAGAAACACTAGCTCCATGAAACTTCATGGGAAAGTTGAGGGTCATGTAAGGAAGGATTCCAAAGCATTGGAAATTTAAAATTAACTACGGTTGCCATGGAAACCATACCAAAAAATGGAAATTTTGGGAAAATAGTAGTTTCTGTTGATAAAAGTATGTTAATTACAGCAATATGTATTACATAGATTATAAGGGGAACCCCTGCCCAAATTTTTTTGGGAAAGGGTCTGAAATTGGCTGCAATGGACAAAACAGCACTTTGTTGCCATGGAAAGAAAACCAGAAACATATTTTTTGTTGAAAAATTGAGTTTTCTGATAAAAAATAAGGAATTTTGAGAAATATATATTACATAGCGTATAAGGGGAACCCCTGCCCATATTTTTTTGGGAAAGGGTCTGAAATTGGTTGCAATGGACAAAAGAGCACTTTGTTGTCATGGAAACAAAACCAGAAGCATATTTTTTGTTGAAAAATTGAGTTTCTGATAAAAAATAAGGAATTTTGAGAAATAAATATTACATAGCTTATAAGGGGAACCCCTGCCCAAATTTTTTTGGGAAAGGGTCAGAAATTGGTTGCAATGGACAAAAGAGCACTTTGTTGCCATGGAAAGAAAACCAGAAACATATTTTTTGTTGAAAAATTGAGTTTTCTGATGAAAAAAAGGAATTTTGAGAAATATGTATTACATAGCTTAAAAGGGGAACCCCTGCCCAAATATTTTTTGGAAAGGGTCTGAAATTGGTTGCAATGGACAAAAGAGCACTTGGTTACCATGGAAAGAAAACCAGAAGCATATTTTTTGTTGAAAAAAATGAGTTTTCTGATAAAAAATAAGGAATTTTGAGAAATAATTATTACATAGCTTATAAGGGGAACCCCTGCCAAAATTTTTTTGGGAAAGGGTTTGAAATTGGATGTAATGGACAAAAGAACACTTTGTTGCCATGGAAACAAAACAAGAAACATATTTTTTTTGGAAAATCAGGTTTTCTGACAAAAAGGAGGAATTTTGAGATATGTATTACATAGGTTATAAGGGGAATCCCTGCCCAAATTTTTTTTCTCGAAGGAGTCTTGTAATGCCTTGAAGTCCGATATGGGAGTTCGTTTGGGAGACTTTTGTGTTTCGCTTGCGAACACAGTTATCACTTGTTATTTTTATTCTTCTTTCCCTTTCTTCTCGTCGCAATGAACTTGTCCATTGAAAATCTCAGAGACCATAAGACCTAGAGCTTTCAAACTTGGTAGCATATTAGCCCCCTGTATCTAGATGTGCAAACACCTAAAATTTTTTCAAAGGGGGTCCATTAAGGGTACTTTAGGGGGCGTCAAAAAGGGGTGGGGTCGTCCTATAGTAACTCTATGGGAAAATGAAATTTTGAATGTTTTCACCGTATCTCAAAAACTATTATACCTAGCTCCGTCAAAATTCATTGAAAGGTTGTGTGTGATGTAAGACAAAGAATTACAGTATTGGGCATTTCAAAAAAATTATGGTTGCCATGGAAACCATACCAAAAAATTGAAATTTTGAGAAAATCGTATTTACTGTTGATAATTGTATTTTTATTACAGCTATATGTATTACTTAGATAATAAGGGGAACCCCTGCCCAAATTTTTTTTGAACTGGAGCATTTGGTTGCCATGGAAACCAAGCCAGAAAGCTATAATTATGAGAAAAACATGTTTTTTGCTCTGTGTTATGTTTTGATTTCATCTATATGTATAAAGTAAATTACAAGGGGAACCCCTGCCCAAATTTTTTTTGAAACAGGGTATCAAATGGGTTTTAATGGATAATCGAGCATTTGGTTGCCATGGAAACCAAGCCAGAGAGCTGTAATTTTGAGAAAAACATGGTTTTTTTGCTGTGTGTTTTGTTTTGATTTCAACTCTATGTTTAAAGTAAATTATAGGGGGAACCCCTGCTCAAATTTTTTTTGAAAGGGGGTTTTATAATGACGCGGAATCCGATATGGGAGTTCGTTTGGGAGACTTTTGTGTTTCGCCTGCGAACACAGTTATAACTTGTTATTATTATTATTGTTCTTCCACACATTTTTGTCCGGACTATTTTGGGGAGACGGTTTGAGGTAGGCAAATGAAACTTGGCAGGAAGTTATATCACCTTAACGAGAAGTGCAGGCTACGAAATTTTCTTTCAATATGGCCGCCATTTCCAAGATGGCCGCCATTTTACGTCAAAATTTCAACGTTGTCGGATTTCAACGAAAATTGATTTCTATGTAGATTTTGACGCTGTGAACAACATGGAATCATCGAATTGGCTGCCAAGGGCGACATCAGCTATTGCTTGCAATTGCAAATCTAGTTATTAAGTCACCCAAACGAAGTTTTAGTGACTTATTGTGTTTACTCTGTGTCTTATTATTATTATTATTATACTTTACTATAGAAACTATGGTAAAAATAATATTGGTATTTCTACAAGTAATAGCGCGTAGGCAAAATAACTGTTTGGGAAAGTTCGCGTAGGCAAAATAACTGTTCGGGAAAGTGCACGTAGGCAAAATAACTAATTTGAATAAGGCGCGCTTTAGCACGTCGAACAAATAACTAGTTATTTCCCTTGTCGTCAACGTAAACGTAAATAAACATGGCTGCCAATCAGTTCGGCTGCAGCACTGACAGGGACATTACGATAATCCCAGATAAAAACAAACACCATAAGTACTTAACATTCGTACAGCAGTATGCTCTTTCTACAGATGAAAAGCTCGGAGCTCGATAGTTAAAGTTTTGAGGAAAAAGCCCATAACGATTTTTTTTCTGTAGACGCCCGTAAAAAGGATCGAAGCACTGGAACTTGCTCTCGATTAAAAAAAAACATTACATTTATTTCTTTTTCTTTATAGTTGATTAATGTGTGGTTTTTGAGGTCGTGAGGAAGTCCCTGTGATGTAAGCAAATACTAACTCACCATCCATTACTAGTCTAAATTCATTCGTTTTGGTTTATTTAGACATTTGTCATATGGATTTGATATTGATATCATAAAACACCGTTTTTTAGTTTTAAGTTCAGTATAATAATACAGTTATGGCCTTTAATCGACTTCGGATAATATCCATAATTATTTAATCTCGAAAAGGTTATTTTACCTCGGTCCTACGGACCTCGGAAAAATAACCTTTTCTCGATTAAATAATTATGGATATTACCCTAAATTAAAGGCCATAATTGTATATTATTATTCCTCAATGATTTTCAAACACTGTCCAAACATTTTCTCAGAGATGGATGGACCAAACTTTATGAAACTTGGAACCATTGTGGATACCAACCTCAAGATGTGCAGGAAGGTATAAAAATTTCAAAAATGACCACGGTCATTGGTCACTTTGAACTTTGACCTCAAACATTCTTATTGGAATAACTCTGAAACCGTAAAAGATAAATGATTAAATGTAATGACAAAATGTTTGTTAGGTCATGACGGACATTCGTTACATTTGGACCGAAACTCTATGGTCAACCCTTCGTGAGTTATGCCCCTTGAAAATTTCGTCATATCCTTAAACATGTTTTTTCTCGAAAACGGTAAGAGATAGAAACCTGGAACCTTTTGCATTCAACTTAGAGGATATGTGTTACATTTAAAAATGCCAAGGTCAAAGGTCATTGGTCACTTTGAACTTTGACCCTACACCTTGTTTTTGTTATATAACTCTTAAACGGTAATAGATAGCTGAAAACATGTAATTGCAAAAATTTGTGTCTTGTTAAGATCTACATTTGTTACATGGGTCCAAAATTATTGGACCAACCGTTTTCGACCTATGGACCAAAAACCAATTTTGATGTCCGATTTTGAGGTTTTTTGATTTTTGATTTTTTGCTTTTTTTGCTCAAATACCGTTGAAGATACAAAAAGACATTCAACATACAAAATGTTCAGGAAGACGGGACCTTCAAAATGAGGTCAAGGTCAAAGATCAAGGTCACACCCCAAAACTTTATTTCATGTTACAATATCAATGAATACACATATTAAGCTTGGAATATTGGTTTCAGTGATGAATCAATAATGAGAACATTATGACGCAACTTCCTTTCTGACGCAATTAGAAAAATATTTTAACCTGCGAATCAAAGCACTACTAGCACTGATAGACGAAAACATAATGAATTTTAAACACTAATTCTGATATGAGGAATAAAAAAACAATAAACTCCGAAAACATTAGTACAATCATTTGTGATAAATATACAACAGAACATTCTTTCAAAGAGCAATTGAGTATGGAATCTGGTTTGGGTGACTTGTGTTTGCATGCAAACATATCATCACTCGTTATTATTATTGTTCTTCCACACTTTCTTGTCCGGACTTGGCAGGTAGTTAGATCACCATAACGCGGAGTGCAGGCTACGAAAAAAAAAATTCAAAATGGCCGTCATTTCCAAGATTGCCTCCAAAATACGTCAAAATTTCAACATTGTCCGATTTCAACGAAAATTGATTTTTAGGTAGATTTTGACGCTGCGAACAAGATGGAAGCATCGAATTGGCCGCCAGGGGCGACATCCGCTATTGCTTGCAATTGCAAATCTAGTTTTTCATTATTATTATTCTCCAATGAATTTTATGAACTTTTTCCAAACAATATCTCAGAGATGGATAGTCCAAACTTAATGAAACATGGCACCAATGTGGACAACCACCCCAAGTTGTGCAAGAAGGTCTTTGAATTTCCAAAATAACCACGGTCATTGGTCACTTTGAACTTTGACCTCAAATCTTGTGATTGGAATATCTCGAAAATTGTAAATGATAGCTGATTTATTGTTAGGCAAAAATGTTTATTAGGTCATTACGGACCTTTATTACATTTGAACCGAAATTCTATGATGCACCGTTCAAGAGTTATGCTCCTTGAAAATTTCGTCACCTCTTTTAGCATGTTTTTTTCTCGAAAACGGTAAGAGATAGGAACCTGGAACCTTTTGCATACAAGTTAGGTGATATGTGTTACATTTAAAAATGCCAATGTCAAAGGTCATTGGTCACTTTGAACTTTGACCCTAGACATTGTTTTTGTAATAACTCATAAACCGTAATAGATAGCTGATAACATGTAATGGCAAAAATGTGTGTCTTGTTAAGATCTACATTTGTTACATAGGGTCACAAATTATCGGACCGAAAACCGATTTTGATGTCCGAATTTTGTGTTTTTTGCTTATAGCTAAAATACCATTGAAGATACTATAAGACACTCAACTTACAAAATGTTCATGAAGTCTGGACCTTCAAAATGAGGTCAAGGTCACAGCAATAAAGCTATATTTCACGTTAAAGTATCAATAAATGTAGATATTAAGCTTTGAATGTTGGATTCATCAATGAATCAATAATGAAACCATTATGACACAACTTCCTTTCTGATGCAATCAAGTACAGTTAACCTGTGAATCAAAGTACTACTAACACTGATAGACGACAACATAATGAGTTTATGACACTAGTTCTTACGTAAGAAATAGAAACAAATATTTCAGTACACATTATTACAATCATTGGTGATAAATATACAGTACAGCATTTTTTCAAAAAGCAATTGTGTATGGAATCTGGTTTGGGTGACTTGTGTTTGCATGCAAACATGTCACTCGTTATTCGTATTATTCTTTTTTTTCCGCTTTCCACTCCGGTTTTGTCCAAAGCAGATCTCGAAAACCATTAGACCTAGGACTTTCAAACTTTGTAGGATGATGACCCCATATATCTAGTTGTGCATGAAACAAAAACTTTTCCAATGGGGGTCCATTAAGGGTACATTCGGGGGGGCTCAAAAAGGGGTGGGGTCTTCCATAGTAACCGTAATGGAAAATGACATTTCTCAGAGACCAGTGACCCAAACTTCATGAAACTTCATGGGATGATCCAAAGGTGATCTTTAAGTTCTTGGAATTTCCAAAATGGTGACAGCTGCCATGGAAACGGTCAAAATGGCGGGAAAATCCAAGTGCTCAGAATTGGATGAAATTTTACAGGAAGGTTGCCTAACATGTGTAGAATTGACTTCTGGTCTCCAAGACTTCAAAATGGTGACCGGTGTCATGGAAATGGTAAAAAAGGCGGGAAAAGCAAAGTGCTCAGAATTGGATGAAATTTTATAGGAAGGTTATCTAACATGTGTAGAATGGGATTCTGGTCTCCAAGACTTCAAAATGGCAACCGTTGCCATCGAAACGGTAAAAAAGGCGGGAAAATCAAAAAGCTCAGAATTTGATGAAATTTTACAGGAAGGTTGCCTGACATGTGTAGAATTGGGTACCGGTCTCCAAGACTTCAAAATGGCGACTGTTGCCATGGAAACAGTAAAATTTGGAAAAATCCAAAGTGCTCAGAATTGAATGAAATTTGACAGGAATTGTGGATCTCGTCTCAAGCTTTTGAATTCTAATATGGGAGTTCGTTTGGGAGACTTCTTGTGTTTGCATCTAAACACAATTAATACTAGTTATTATTCTTCTTTCTTTCTTCTCGTCCGGATGAACTTGTCCGAACCAGATCTCAGAGACCATTTCACCTACAGCTTTCAAACTTTGTTGGATGTTAGCCCCATATATCTAGTTGTGAAACATGCAAAAATTTTTCAAAAGGGGGTTTATTAAGGGTACATTTGGGGGGTTCAAAGAGGGGTGGGGTCCTCCATGTTAACCCTATGGGAAAATGAAATTTTGATTTTTTTTTCACAATTTTTTTTTCTGTATCTTAAAAACTATTTACTGTAACTCCATGTAACTTTATAGGGAAGATGTGATTCATGTAAGAAAGGGTTCCATGGGATTCGAAATTCAAAAATCAATTTCGTTGCCATGGAAACCAATCACAAAAGGTTATTTGTTCTCTATCAGTTTTCAAACATCTTTGAGTTTATGATCTTCCAAACGTTTAGATTTTATCTGCACTGATGAGACATAAGTTGTCGAAATGCGCATATGCAGAAAGTAAATTCACAGTGACTTCGGTATTTTGTTATTTGTTACCACTGGGTCGATGCCACTGCTGGTGGACTGTTAGTCCCCGAGGGTATTCACGAGCCCAGGAGTCAGTACTTCGGTGCTGACCCGTAAGCCGATTATTTTTGAAACCTTCCAATATCTAAAATTTTGTAAATTTTATTGAAAACTAAGGAGTATCTCCCTCATGCAAAGCTCTGTCCTTAGCTGATTTTGGCTTTAAATTTAGATCACTTTGGTTATTTGTTCTCTATCAGTTTTCAAACATCTTTGAGTTTATGGTCTTCTAAACGTTTAGATTTTATCTGCACTGATGAGACATAAGTTGTCGAAATGCGCATATGCAGATAGTAAATTCACAGTGACTTTGGTATTTTGTTATTTGTTACCACTGGGTCGATGCCACTGCTGGTGGACTGTTAGTCCCCGAGGGTATTCACCAGCCCAGTAGTCAGTACTCCGGTGCTGACCCGTAAGCCGATTATTTTTTAAACCTTCCAATATCTAAAATTTTGTAAATTTTATTGAAAACTAAGGAGTATCTCCCTCATGCAAAGCTCTGTCCTTAGCTGATTTTGGCTTTAAATTTAGATCACTTTGGTTATTTGTTCTCTATCAGTTTTAAAACATCTTTGAGTTTATGGTCTTCCAAACGTTTAGATTTTATCTGCACTGATGAGACATAAGTTGTCGAAATGAGCATATGCAGAAAGTAAATTCACAGTGACTTCGGTATTTTGTTATTTCAAATAAAGCTTTTTGACTTTGACTTTTTTTGTTTTTGTCAATTATTCCTTTGCAGCACATAAAATGTATATCAGCATTGATTTATGCAATAATGCTTGTCATCAATAAATGTTATCTACGCAGTTTCCAAAAGAAATTAAATGTTATTTTAATGTAGAATTTTCATAGTACGAATAGTTTTAAATGTACTTTAATGGAGCATATTTAAATTAATTTTAGTTTTTACTACATTAAATGTTACATGTGAACGTCCTTTGAGTCAATGATTATTTACTTATTTCCTGGAAATGCATCCATTCAAGCAGATTTATATTGAATAAAAATAGATTTTCGCAAATTAATTTATGATGCATTTTGAAGGTAGTGTTAATAACTTCCCTTCTTTTGTAGCAACATTCCAAAAGCATCGGCATATGGAGTTTACATCACTCAGCTCGTTCGCTACTCAAGGGCCTGTGGTTGATACGGTGACTACCTTGATACAGCTTGGTTGCTTACAAATAGGCTACTTAATCAAGGGTATGTTACCCATTACTTGAAGTCATCAATACAGAAGTTTTACGGTCAACATCACGATCTTGTGGACCCCTCTGTGTTATCAGTTTCCAAGATGACAACAAATCTTTCTCTTTGCCACTTAAGTTTTTCCTCTACCGTATTTGACTCTACTTCTAGAGTTGACATGTTCAACACGGCGGATGTCTTATAAGAAGCAGGAGATGCTTACTCTACCGGTGCACCTGATCACACCCTTGGCTTTTTTATTGGGTCTGTGTTGTTCATTTTTGTATATGTGTGTGTCTTCAATTATTTCTGTGCCGTGGTCATGTTATGTGTTTGTTTCTTTGTTTGTTCGATGTTACCATTGTCCTTGGATTGTTCGTTTTAGACTGACGGTTCGGTTTTTGGAAAAGTATTTGTTTCTCTTTGAAAAAGTGTAAAATCAACACCAATATCAATGGTTGAAATGTCGTTCTACTTTACTTCTTTCACACAAAACGCTTTTCCTGCATGTGCCGCTCATCAGACAAAATGCCTCTCAACAAACCTATCAAGTCTAAACAAAATTAGATTATACTTATGATGAAAGATGTCCTCGGTTTGCGGCCATCTTCGACGAAAAAAGTATTTTTAAAGACTTTCCGATTTGATTTTAAACATGTTCTTGGAAACGACTGTGACAAATTCACCCAAACAGTACGGAAATAGCAGGTATGATGTACAAAAATGCTAATTTATTCCGATCCGATATAAAACATGGTCGGAAGAGCGAATATGTTTAACTTTAAAATATCCTATATCAAAAACACAATTTTTATAATATGCTCTAAAGTTATTGTAGCAAATTCAACCATACCTTACAAAACTGGGTATTGAAATTGTTTACAGAAAGTACTTATTTTGTTCTAGTCCAATAAAAACATTGCCATTAGGGGGGAACGTAGTTTAATAATGGACCTAGTCAGAAAGCCATATTTAGAACAACTGAAGCAAATTTAACCAACTTTGACAGGGATGGAAGCTCTTTGAAAATACTCTTTTCGTTCATTTCAGATGAAAACTATGGCCTCAAACGGAGGACATCTTTCATTATCAGACCTAATATAATCTATTTTTGTCTAGAATTGATAGGTCTCTTGACAGGCAATTTGTCTGGTGCAACTATAAATAAATGATTCAATAAAATTCCAAATATTCTAACAACTTTTTGATATTTCAAATTCTTAAATACAACCAGGTTATTGAGAGTAAAATCAAAGTTACCAAAATTGTAATAAAGCTTTTGAATTCCAAGTGTTTGATTTTTTTTTTAAATATGAATAGAATTGCTAAGTAATATGAAAAAACATAGATATTCCAAAATTTGAAGTTTTTGACATTTTCACGGAATTTACCGGGGTAAAAGGGTAGTTCAGTTCTGAAACCTAACTTCATCACAGCGTTTGTTCTATCTCTCTTATAAAGCTGTAAATGTAAACTTATATGCTGAAACATGATATAAAAAAGGGATGAGCCCTAGGTCATGCCTTCGGGCATCATGAGTAAAGTCAGCTTACGGATCAGCCCTAGGATATGCGCAAGGAATCATGAGTATTGTTCAGATAATGCAAGTAAAAAGTATTACTTTTCATATTATGTAACTCAAATTCAGAGTTTCAGAATCCGCGTAAAATAACTCAGTAGTGAAACAACGGCTGTAGAATACAGCAGGAATAGCTACAAATGCCAAAAATCCTCTATTTTTCTGCCTTGATTACAAACATTAAAAATTCCGAAGATATTGGCACAAATAATTTTCATAGTGCTATACACACCTAGTGCTCGGTTTCTCTGGTCAAAGGTGTAGGAGGAGATTTAGGTGAAACGATTTTTTAAATTTTTGGACCGTATAAATCACTTCCGAAGGGTTAGGCACCCATTTGAAGTTGTCCTATAAAATATTAGCCATTTGCTAAATTTCAGCTTCCAAGCCCAAAAGATTTCATCAATTACTGCATATGTCATAATTTGACCAAGCGCATGACACTTAAATTCCCAACCCCATATCAAAATCTTTTATTATGCCCAGTTTCAAATTTGTACTATAGTTCCACATGCTTTGCTAAGCATTACATACGTACGTACGTACAATGATATTTTTCCTTGCAATGACAGCATCTAATTAACTGAACAAGGGGCTATTTCTAAGACATTATTGCGATCTGCGAACTGCTTTGCATTTATACTTGTTAATTGCTATTAAATTTGTGTGGAAAACTTATTTCTCATTGTTAATATTCAATACGCACAATTATTACGTAATATAACTCAATGGAACCAAGTTTTTGAAGTATGGCAACTGTTTTCTCAAAACTGCAAATACGATTTCTGGATCACCAGATCATCAACAAAATGTGAAATACATGAAAATTTACATTTAACGGAGAGTCCAACCCATTATGAATACATATCATTTTGTGCTCATTAAAATTGCTAAAGATATGTTTAATTTCGATTCTTCAAGTCCTGCGGATCGAAGGAAAGAAACAGCGCTCCTCTGTAAACAGTAAACGAAACAGAAAAGGTATACTTTGATTGTTACCATGTTGCCATTAGGCTAAATTGGTAATATAAAAGAAAGATTGAAATTTTCGGATTATAAAGATTTCTTGATATCGCAACTTTATTTGTATTGGATTGTATATTACTTGTCATTGAGAGTGTTCATATCCCTTATCAGCAATAAAGTTGTTTTCATCTTACTGATATGAAATTAATTTTATTATGCACAAAGCTTATTTGTATATTGACCAAAAAAAAATGGAATGTCATTCGTGAAACAGAAAAAAAATGACAGAATTAAAAAATGTTATTCAAAGTATGTGAGTGAAATAGCCAATAATTTAAATCTTGTTTCTGATAGCTTCCATTGGATTTCCAGAAGCTACGGACTAACACAAGCAAGCTTTAATCTGAATTTTGAAAAAAAAGTATTTTTCGTTTAAAAATATGTTTTTTTTTCTAACATTATAAGGTGGTTTTAAAATGGAAATAGAAGACTCTTTACTAAACCCTTCTGGGAGTTTTGAGTTTGATTTTTCTTCTGTAGTGCGACAGTGTTTTACCAGCAGACTAGATTCCTTGAGTTAGCCGGCAGTTTAGCGGCGAGCACTCTTTGACCCTTCTTTCAAAATTACGTTTTGTCATATGCTTTTGTCTGTTTCAAGATAGTGGTCATTGAGTTAGTAGTCTACCTGTATTGGGTTTAATTCGCATGTTTATGATACTATAGGGAAACGGGATAGAGCAAAGGGAGGTTTGGGTACCCATAAACCGGTTTAACCCTACCACTGGCTTTTGCTAGTGCCGGTACCAAGTCCGGCTATCCCGAGTTCCTATCGTTATTTATGTTTGTCTCTTGTTGTCATTATTGTTTTTCTGGTGCCGTTTGCGTGTGAATTGTGGCATGTGATTGTAGTTCTTGGCCATTGTAGGTGTTTGATGTTATCCTGTTTTTTTTGTAATGCCAAAAAAAAAAAATATTAATATTCTCGTGCCCCGCGCAAATAAAAATCAACACCTATCATTTATATGTCATATTGGCGATCATGGTTGTCCATTTGTTACGCAAATCAACAATTCCTGTTGTCTGTTACAAACGAAACCAGACTAATTTAAAACATTGTTACACAAAGTCTAGGAGATAAGCCAACACTAAGATGTAACAATGGAAGAAAATTATGCATTGTAATTTTTATTTGTGGTGTTATTTACAATTTAGTCCAATTAGATTAGTGAAGCGAGAAATAGAAATTGTTGAAAATCAGTTTTCCAAACCAATTTTATAACAATTAACAAGTATAAATACAAAACAGTTCCCAATAATGTCTTAACCATAGCTCTTGATTCGGTTAATTAGGTGTTGTCATTGCAAGGAAATATATCATTATACCTACGTACTTCTGTAATGCTAATAAAATCTCTGGGACTATAAAAGGTCAAATTTGAAATTTGGCATGAAAAAAAAAATATGATGTGGGAATCGTGTGGTGGGTACGGAATTTTAGTGTCATGCGTTGGGTCAAATTATTGGCGAAAATTCGTTTTTGCGATATGCAGTAACTGATGAAATCTTTCAGACCATTTGGGCTTGGAAGTTGAGATCTATCAAACGACTAATATTTTATAGGGCAACTTAACGGGGTTGTTGAATTTTGCTGACCCCGTCGGGCATGACTTTTACGGTTCAAAAAAGTTTCCCCTGAAACTCCTCCTACACCTTTGATCAGAGAAACTTGAGCAATAGGTGAGCAGTTGTCTGTGTTAATGTTTTCGGAATATTTGAAATTTGTCATCAAGGCAGAACAATAGTGTTTTTTTTTGGCATTTGGTGCTATTCCTTTGGTATTCTACAGCCGTTGTGTCAGTAATGTGGTTTCTTTACCTGGAATCTGAAAATCTATAAAAGTTGCATAATATGAAAAGTATTACTATTTACTTACATCATCTGATTTTACTGATGATGCCTGCCTGGGGGCATGATCTAAGGCTGATCAATTTAGCTGCCTTTACCCTTGATGCCCCTGGATGACCTAGACTAAATCCTTTAAATCATGTTTCAGCAATAAAAATTTACATTTATATCATTATACTGATGTTAATCAAGTGAAATAGAACTAACGCTGTGGTGAAGTTAGGTTTCAGAATGGAACTGTCGTCTTTTTGTAAACTCTCTGAAAATGTTAATGACCTCAAATTTTGGGATTACCATGTTTAATCATATATAAATTAGCAATCCTTTTCAAATTTAAACACTTAGGAAATTCACAATCTTTATTCCAATTTTGGTAACCTTTATTTAACTCTTAATAACCTGCTGTTTTTGAGATATCTACCCAGCAATCATACTTATATTTATCTTGATTCAATAACAATAGCTAGTTCAAACAATTAACTAGCAACAAAATTGGATTCCAATTTTGATGACTTTCGTGGAACCATCGAATACCTTTTTTTTTGGTTTTTTGTTTTGGAATTCCACCTATCAACCATACCTTTCAATCTCCGTTCAGTAAATGGAGTAATAACAAATTTATGGAGCAGAGTTGTCAAGAGCCGTAGTCCAGGCGCAAACCACCGGAAAAATGTCGACCGCAATGGTTCTGACTTGTAAGAGGCATTTCAAAAGAAATGGTGGGTTAAACCGGCTTTATGGTGCATCAAACCTCCCCTCCATTTCGGCAGTGTCCGGTAGCAACTAAACAGCAATTACAATTGACAGGTTAGACAGTGAAAGGTTAACCCCCAGTATTTAGTATTAGTGAGGTTGTGAAAGATCGTTTGGAGGCTGATTGGATAGAGAAAACCAATTAAAATCCACGGTAGATGTTACTTTTCTGACCCTATAACAAGACCAATGTGAAAGATTGAAAATAAGAATAAATAAAGTTTTAACAATAAGACTTCAAAAAACTTTTTACTCAAATTCGGGTAAATTTCCTGGAAATCTCCAAGACTTTTTTACCTAGCAACTATACTTTTATGAGCTCTGTTCCTCCAGATTTCGGAAAATTTTGATTCCAGTTTTGGTAACTTTCTTGGAGCTCTCAAAGACCTGTATTCATAGGTCAAATTCAATATCTACACATATCGTACAGAATTTGTTCTCTCTAGTATATATGCCCTGTTCTTTTACAAATACTAAAGATTAAGATGCAAGATAAAGTTGTTTGTTTGCATTAAAATTGCAATAACAAGTGCGAGGGCGTCAAATTTGATTTTTCCTATTAGATAAGAAAACTCACCAAGTAAAGTAGAAATATTTGATGTCAACCAGTTTATATTTTGTAAGATGAAGTTTTATCGTATGTTTTTAATATAAATGTATAATATAATATGATTTGAAGTTCTTTTTTCAACGTCACCGATTTGGCGTTAAAATGGATTTATATATATATTCCTACTTTCTGACTGATGGAGAATTCATAATAATATGGTCAAGTCCATCATATTTGTAGTGACTCTTTGGTACTTTCCTCATTTAGTTTACAATTATTCTGGTCAGTAAACCAGAAGATGAAGTGTCAAAAATTGTCATACCCGAATAACTGAAAACAGACAGATATGATGGCTGATAATTGGTGTTAACACATTTCATTAATAACTTATATAAATGTACAAACAATTATAAAATGAATTTTTATATGAATTACCAATCAGGATTTGAAAACAAGGGCCTGGGCCCTATATTAAGTCATATCATAAGGGTATTAAGATACACTTCAAAAAGATTTAATAGAAGTATGCTCAAAAATCAAATGTAAGAGTTACAGTATATGACAATACAAGTAATTATAAGGGGACGACCATTTGATTTTCGTGGGGGGTTGGGCTTGGGCTTGGGCGATTTTGTAAGTAAATAATTTAATCTCGGTTTTGGTGTAAATAAATATTTTAATCCCACTTGTTGAGAAAATAAATAATTTGATTTTGATTTGAAGAACTTTTTTTTTTGCAAATGAATAATTTGATGTGACAGTTGGTGAAAATAAATAATTTTAAATAATTTGTTCGAGATTTTCATACAAATATATAATTTTCTGGGCAAAATCGCCCAAGGCTCCCCATGAAAATCAAATGGTCGTCTCCTAAGTCCAATATATGCAGAAAACGTGGATGTTATATTACAACATTGGCAGCAGCAAACTTGGCAAGTTTTTCGTCAATCATTTATTTTTAATGTCTCACCTATTGTATGTACCTCTTCCTCGAAACGTATATTCAGTTTTAAGAGGTGTTACTACATTAAGTAAGTAGATAAAACAATGAAATAAAGCAACAGAAAATGACGAGTGGCGAAGGGTGGATGTAATAACAAAATTACCGAACAGAATTGTTTAGAACCAAAATCCAAGAGAAAAAAAAAGAAAAAGCAGGTGGAAAACCAACGACAAAATTGATCCTGACTTGGTCGAGGCATTTCAAAAGAAATGGCGGGTTAAATCGGTTTCATAGCGGGCCAGACCGTCCCTTTCAATGCGTAAGTGTCCCGTAGCAACTCAACAGCAATTGCCACAAGGTCGTAGACAGTTAAAAGAAATTATTATACATACATCGGCAAACGAATACCGAAGCAAGAAAAGGAAAGGGGAAATTCTAAAATCATAAATCCAACATCACGGCAATTCACAGCAACACGAATTGAGACAGTATGACAAAGACAAAACAAATAAACAAAAATGAACAAGAACGCCACAAAACTAAAGCACTAGCAGTGTGAACCCCTATAAAAACTGAGGTATCATCAGGTGCTCCGGAAGGGTAAGCATGATCTGCTCCACGCGTGGCACCCGTCACTGCCAGTGAAAAGTCCGGTTTTGTCACAGTCGGTGTTAGTCAGTCCGGTAACAAACTCTTTATCTACCCACAAATATCTTTTCTTATTTGTGAAACAGAAACATTGTAATGGTCTGTCAAATCGTGGTGACGACCGTAAAACTTCTGTAGTGACAATTGCAACAGTGACTGAACAAACCCTTGATGTACAAGTTTTTGAGACAGTAATTTTGCTCTGTTGACAAAATCGCTGTACAAACTACAGGCACGGCAATAGCGAATGAGTTGTGAAATGTACACGCCATATGCCGGAGAAGTGGAAATATTACTGCTCAAAAACGGGAAGTTCACTATTGGAAAGTCGAAATCATCACGCTTGTCGTAAAGTTTTGTTTTCAGGCGTCCAGATCAAGAGTTGTCAATGTAGAGGTATAGGTCCAGGTATGATGCTGATGATGGTGTATCAGTGGTCTCTTTAATTTCGAGTTCATTTGGGTATATAAGATGAAGGTTATCTTTAAATTGAGGATTGTTCAATGAAAGAACATTATCTATTTAACGGAAACTGAAATTAAAGGATTTGGCTAGCTTATTGTCTTTTTCTGAACTAGCCATTGTATGGACCTGGCTTCATACGAATAAAGACACAAATCTGCTAGAAGTGGCGCACAATTAGTCCCCATAGGTATCCCTATTGTCTGCTGGAAAACTTGTCCTCCAAATTCTATAAATATGTTATCAATTAAGAATTCCAGCATTGCGATGACATCCTCCTCTGTATACTTTTTGTGTGAATCAGTGTGTTGTTTAACAAAACAGGCCCCATCTTTACCTATCACTAAATATGAATATCTTCTTTCACCCTTTTTAGTACAAGACTGATGTATTAAATCCCGGAGTACTGACTTTAGCTTATCGTGTGGAAGAGTAGTATAGAGAGTAGAAAAATCAAATGTTTTGACATTGTTGCAGTTGTTGAGTTCAGTATGAAGTAAAAAATCCTGAATCACAGTAACTTCGGTATTTAGTTATTCGGACCGAAACTTCAATTTTTTTCCCACAAGGGACTGATATTTATTAGAGATCCTTTTTAATGATCGAATGAGACGGAATTTTTATGATCGTATGAGAACATGTTTTAATGATCATATGAAACGGAATAAAAATAACAATAATAAGAAGATAAAATGGTCAACACTGATAAATTCTAAAAATTCGGGTATGTTTTTTTGCATATAATATATAAATTTGGGTGTGTTTTGAAACAAATTGTATATAAATTTACATGTAAATATAATAATTTATTTAAATTTGGGTATAAAAAGAAAAAAGGAGTTATCTATGAAACAACATAAATCCTGATCATTATTTTCTTTAAATGTTCCAATATTTCATGTACTTTTTGCTTCTTTAGTTGATTTTTTTAAAATCATCATGTTAAAATCAATGGTATATGAGTATATTCGGGACCTAAATTTAGTGTTGTTATATAAATTTGGGAATGTTTTAAGTACATGTGTATATAAATTCTGGGCATGTTTCCGAGATCAATTTTGCACATCCCTACCAAGTTGACCCCCCCCCCCGGGGGGAGCGGGCAGTGTGGGTAGCTTTTCACATTTTTATCTTTTTCTCTGAAACCAAAGAAGCAAATTCCACCAGACATTACAAGAATCATATACAGATGTTCCTTCACAAAGATTGCCCATTTCATTACAATCCGATACAAAAAGTCATAACTGTCAGCGCCGGACATACTTTTCCCATTGGACCAATGGAAAGGTATCTTTTCATCATCTTCTTTGCAACCATTGAACCAAATTAAAGTACACTGTATTGAAAAAATGTAGAGCATGGAGTGAAGGAAATGACCTCGAGTAAATTACATTTAATTTTTTTTTTCATTGTTTGACATATATTTCTATTTAAGTTGTAAGTGTTATAATGGCTGTCAATATATAAGAAAATGATAAAAATGTGCTCACATTGTGTGTTTATACTATGTATGGAAAAGGTGTAGTCGTATACTTACGTATAATACTTACTTCTTTCTAATCACTCCAAAGACATACACATAATTGTGTAATCCGCATCATGTAGATATTGTGTATACAACTGGGAAGTTTGCGAAAATACAGGACATAAATCCGTAATATGAAAGTATGTCTGTTTTAATCGTCCAGCGTTTGTAGATAGAACAATTTATTACCTCCCTTTTTAAAAATCTACCTTTTAATTTATTTGATTTTAGATTATATAAAAAAAAGTTATATCTTATTTTTGAATCATTAATACATATAAAATATATTGTTAAAAAAATTAATATATACTAAATTGGTCTGGTAATCAACATTATACATACTATTGAAAACTATTTTTGAGTATTGTACTTATAGAGCAATTTAGTTTTATAAATATATAAATTGAAATTTATATTTGTTCTGCCCATGATATAGCTAAAAAATTGCTTATGTACTATATAGGGGGAGAGCACATGCAGAGGTCATGTGCTTCATATCACAAAGAGATATCGTCACATGTGAGGCAAATGTATTGTGGAAATATGACTAGAAATGCACGAACAGCGTGTTGGTTTAGAGTGATTCTTACGTTTTTATATGTGCACTAAGCTATTATGTACTTTTCTCCCTTTTATGTATATGTTTTAAATGAAAAATGTATTGTAAGAAGTGAGACTCTAATAAACTAATTGTTCTTGTTGTTATTGTTGTTGTTGGTAATTTTTTTTGTCCTTTTAGTAATAGCTGAACAAATAAAGGGATATGGAGTAATTGTACATGGGCCAACCTACCTATAAATACATGGTTAGATTTAGCAAATGGAACAAAGCTTTAATTGTTGTTCTTTATTTTGAAGTCACCATGAGGCTATAGATGTCTAATTTGTTGCAATTACTCATCATATAATAAGTATGGTTTTACAATAACCACAAATTATTGCTATTTTACGAAATGATATGGAGTAAATGAACATGAGACCATAACACATATGTAAACCCAAACTGCAATAATTTCAATGAGCTGTATGGCCATTTCGGAAATTAATTCCTCATCGGCAGCACTAGAACCCAAACAAAGGAAATCAATAACTTCAAAAAATGTTTAAAATGCATAAAACCAAACGAAATCCGAATAATCAGTAATATCAAATATAGCTAAGGACAAAACTACGATGGAGGGAGTCAATCCTTAGGTTTTAGAATTTACATAAATTTAGATAATAGTAATTGAACAAAGTGTACACATGATATATTATCTCATGTACAAGTACACCCTATCTAAGAAAAATAAAGAGCATACACCTCTACCACGGGGAATTGTTTTACCAACTCCACACTGCAATAAAAGACAAACTCCTGTATTAAATATTTTACGAAAGGATATGGAGTAAATGAACATGAGACCATAACCATAACTATCCATCTTCTTGTTTTAGATAGAAGTCAAAGGTAATATACTTTAGTACTGTACCCTTCTGCCTTATGGTAGACCCCCAAAAATCTCCTTATTTAGTTATTGATTAAGCGCTTACTCGGAGTTTGTAAAGATCTCGGGCATCAGTGATTAATATAAATGAATAATCTCTAAATTTATATTGCAAATATTTGATTCAAATGTTTATTATTGGGGATTATTTTAGCATACAACATAGGTCTTGGAAGATTGGACATGATTTTCAAAGTAAGTTTTTGAATCCCTTCTTCATGTTAACCTAATTATAACAAGAGCAATAAGTATTGCTGAATCGCTGCATATGTTCATCTCAACGATCTTCTTTTAAAAAGAAAAAAAAATGTACATTTCAAACTTCTTTTTGAATATTTTTACTCATTTGTTTGTTAAAATAAAAAGAAGAAAAAGCAGTAGATTTGTGTCATTATTGCAAAGTTTGAACTGAGTTATTATCAGAATTTACCCATCATTACTTTTACTCTTAAAATTGAAAAACAAATGAAGACATAAGTCGAAAGAAAAGAGATTTAGCTTTAACTTAAGTATTAATCTCAAAGTCTTCTCCATCTATATTATCTAAGATACAAGTCTGATAAAAGTAAAACAAAACACTCGATATGATATATTAAGATATAAGAATAATTAAATCAGAGAAATATTATTATTATACTTAAAAATTCGTAGATGATCCTTGGAAATGTTTTGTCACATTTGGTGGTGCTATTTGGAATACAAATAGGCACGAATTATGCTATCCTTCTCGCAGACTTGTTCTTATACTTCTACGGGACTGAATTTCTTCAGGGACTCGTAAAAGCTAAAACCATTAAAGATGCAAAATCCTTAAATCTCACCTATAGATACATTGATGATGTTTTTTCCATTAATAACGGATCTTTTGCTAATTGGATCCCATCGATATATTTTCCAGAATGAGAGATAAAGGAAACAACAGAAATCGCTTTATCTACATCCTGTTTTGGATTTTCATCTCAAATTTGAAGAAAATGGCCCTCTAAGTGTTAAAAATTACGACAAAATTTTAAAAAAATCAATTTCCCTATCATGGACAGCAATATTTGATATTCTCCTGCCGAAGGAGTGAATACTAATATCAATTACACAGACTTTCTCATTTGGCATATATATCTTTGTGACCGCGTTAATAATCAAGGCTTCCATAAATCCGTCTCGTGCAACCATTTAAAATTTCTTAATAGATATTATTCCTTTGTGAAAAAATGAAGTTTCGGTCCGAACTGTGATTCAAGATTCATTTTTTACTTACACTACAAAAGTCAAATTGTCTGAATTTGTCTGAAAAATTACTCGACATTCTTGAATGGTGAATAAAAGGATATGGAGTAAATGCACATGAGACAAAGTCTCTACAAATACATGGTAAAAAACAAGCAAAGGAACAACGCTTTTATTGTTGTTCTTCATCTTGAAGTCACCATGAGGCCTTCAACAATGAGCTTTGAATGTCTGATTTTGTGCTTAATTTTCTCTACAAATTCTTAATTGTATTAATTTTGTCTTAAAATTCTCGACACATTCTCGATAATCTAAATTTGCATGAATAACTCTTGATAAAGTTCTCGACATTCTTAACACTATACATTATGTCTAAAATTTCTCGATATGTTCTCGATGTTCTTAATTTTGTCTAGAAATTTCTTCACATGTTCACGATATTCTTAATTTTGTATAGAAATTAGAAATTTGTCACTATTTGATAAATTTTCTTTTTTTTTATCGTTTTTTTCAATTATTTATCTTGTATGTTTTAAACCATATTCTTAGCTTATTTTGCTAGAATTGTGTTCAATTTCTAAACTTATGTAAAATCACCCTTTAATACATTTATATTTAGTATTTATGTTGGAAACAAAAGCATTTTATTTTCAATTATGTCACTAAACCATTATCAAAAGGTCTGGATAATACTAATAAGGCATCAAATAAATAAAGCGAAATAAAGTCATTAAATCTGCAATGGAGAAAAATTATGGTTTCTTCAGTTTCACTCGGTTTGTAACTTTTCAAGGATTTTTTTATAAAATGTTTTAAAAACACAATGGCTGCTAAAGCGTTTTCAAGTTATTAAGTACATACCTACTTACCATTATGCGAAAATGTCAATGTATGGGTATTTTGTGGTGTTCCTGGTAAATTACAAACTCATTAAAGTTCATTTGCATCATAGATATACCTGCATGCATTTCAATTATTTTCACAATTACAGAAAAAATGTGTTATCAACATTTATCATAGTGAATATCTCAATAATATACCCTTTTTAATACGAATTTTTTTCCTAAATTATATAAAAGACATATATAATTTGCTAAAGTTATATTTTACAATTTTTTTTCTGCAATCAATTTTGAGATTGAAACAACATGTGTACAGGAGTAAATAAAAACATTAAAAACACCTCCAATTAACAAAGATTGTCACGGGTGAGGGATATTGTCTCAGGTAAACCTATTCATCTATCATTACAAGCACAGTGTCACATCATGTATAGAATATACAAATCTAATTTACCTTATTTGGTAATGCTGTTGAATTGTTTCCCAATTCTGGATTAATAAATTTAATGCATGTCATTAGGAGGAAGACCCCCTGAACACTTTTGATATTTGCGAATAAAAAGACAAGCTAATAAGGAGGGAAACCTAAAAAAACTACTGCAGACGTCTTTAAATTCCTGCTGTTAAGAATACAAACTGCTCGCTCATTGTCCCTGTTTTGGACAAAATAATTCAGATACCCTCATGAGACCTCTTACTTAATAAGTTCTACACTTTTTTATTTCAATTTAAATTCGGGGTATGTGGATTAAATATTATACTTAAAAAGATGATCAAAATATCATATTTGAAACGGTGATCAAAATATTATACTTGAAACGATGATCAAACTATTCAAGAATGGCATGAGCAGAGACATCGACTCTTCATTCAGTTTGGGTTGTAACAGACCTTAAATATAGACATGTGCCAAATGAGTGATTACTTTGATTTTAAAACTGAATGCGCTCCCCTATGATTACTTGCCAAGACAGAGGATCATATTCGTGTGAAATAATCTCTGCATTGTATGCTTAATACTAGCAAATTATTTTTTATATGCTAGCTTAATAAATAACTAAATACCGAAGTTACTGTGAATTTATTTTCATCATATGCGCATTTCGACAACTAATGTCTCTTCAGTGCAGATAAAGTCTAAACAGTTGGAAGACCAGAAATTCAAAAATGTTTAAAAACTGATAGAGAACAAATAACCAATATGATCTAAATGTAAATTAAAAATCAGCTAAGGACTGAGGCAGATACTCTTTAGTTTCCACAAAATTTACAAAAATCTAGATATTGTAAGGTTCCAAATATAATCAGTTTTAGGTTCAGCACCGAAGTACTGACTACTGGGCCGGTGAATACCCTCGGGGACTAACACCACCAGCAGTGGCATCGACCCAGTGGTAACAAATAACTAAATACCGAAGTTAATGTGAAATTATTTTCTGCATATGCGCAGAACTTAAATGATTTTCTAGGACAAAATTAGTACTCGTATATAGAAAAGCAGATATAGCATCATTGTACTGCACATCAAATGGCAGAGACATAATAGATGGTTAATAATTTGATGAGCACATGTAATTTATTTTCTTCATTTAGTAGATGAGTTGGTTTAGGTTGTGACCTTGGCCCTTTGGATAAGTGAATAAGGGGGTCAATACCTGTTGTACTAATATATTGCACACATATTTAATGGTATGAGTTGACAGTTAGAAACCCCTTTTTTATAAGTTTTTGAAGTCTTTATTATCTTCAATATCTGAAATGGAACTGGATATTTCTAGTGATGTGTATATTGATGGTAAGATAAAACTGTGTTACTTTAAATACATTTTAAAAAAAAACTCACACTAATTTATTTAAGATTTGCAATTTTATCAGAAATTTATCTTAAGAATTAAATCAAATTGTTCTTTTATTTGTCTTCATACAATCTATACGGTAACAAACCATTTTAGACAGTTGAGAATATGTCGAGACATATTCAGACATTTTGATTGTCAAGAATATGTCCAGTATTCAGACTCTGCTCAGACTGTCGAGAATATATCCAGACATATTCAGGCCATCACAAATAAGATGAGACTATTTCAGACAATGTTCATACATTTAAGAATGTGTCAAAACAAATTCATTCTCAGTTCAGACTGTCGAGAATGTGTCAAGACACAACCATACTTATTTCATACTTTCGAGAGATGCGTCATTTTAAGAATTAATAAAAATTTTTTAAAATATATTCCAGACAATAAAGAATGTCGAGTAATTTTTCAGACAAAATCAGCCAAAAATTGATAAATTCAGACAATTTGACTTTTGAAGTGTGAATGCTAGAATGAACATTTCTACCTTTCAAGACCAACCGCTGTTATGTTGCTACCGTACACTACCGCAATGGAAAGGGGCGGGGCTGGTGCGCCATTAAATTTTGGCATTTTCGTATGTATAAACTTATTCGGTATGGTAGTGGAGAATTTAATGTTCCATTTATCATGTTTATACATGTAAAAAATCTGACAAAAAAAATATTAAGAATACCGGCCTCTTATTGTATGTTGTATTTATGACATGTATAGGTAAATTCAATTTATAACTAAAATAGAGCGAGGTTGTTTCGCAAATCAAGAAACCTTGGCGGAAAGATAGAAATGTAATTCTGCACACTCATTGAACAATTTTTAATTAATCAGTAAGCAAATTTTGAACAAAAAAAAAAATACCTGTGATACAAAATTGCTTCTTACCAAATTATAGACACCCTCCATCGTCCAGTTCAGCACAATTTACGCACTTAATCACTCTTTACCCAGACGAAGTTACTTTGTAAAAGTTTTATTGAAAAATCGCTTTCTATTGTTTTTAATTTAATATCAAAGCCTATAATAGCCAAGAGAAATTTGCATCTTTAATTATGTTTATTTACCATTTTATCTTTCTAAACAATCTGCAGATCACACGGAAAGTAAAATCTAACACATAAAACGTAAGGATGTAACATTTTAAAAATATAAAAGTAACTGGAGCTGGCTGTTAGAAATCTTTATCACTGTTAGAAATCGTTATGACAATGTTTAGTTCGATAAAGGCTTATAACCTTGTTCTACTTTTACAGTTAAGTCATGTAAAAGTAAATATTCTCATTTAAAATCTATTTTAAAAGATGCTTTCATTGCGTATGATAGCAGTTTTGTATCGCTTCAAGATATATCTGTACTTTGTGTTTCAGATATGAATCTGCTACAATGCCATTTATAAACATGCAAGTAATTAGTCTAGATTTAGTGCAAAGGCACAACTGGGACAAAATATTTTATATTACACAAATTTGCTTGAATCTAAGATAATGACAGTAAACTCATCTGCTACAAAATATATCTGATATAATGAATATTTTCCTGTTGGTCCTTCCACTGAATAGAACACAATATTTAATTGAGTTCAAAGAAAAGGTTGCAGTAAGTTAAAGTATTGTTAAGGTGTAGGCCTTACTGGAATATATATCGCTGAATTATCTAAAACAATCTGCTGTTTTCCATTAAATTACACTTAAGATGAAAAGTTGAATATTGAGCTAGATCACTTTTTGATTTTTACATTTTTCATTTATTGAATAATATTGAATTTTGGAGATATTGTTTATTCTAATTGTTGACATATATAGGATTTAAATCTTATATGGTTTTAGTTACGATTGTATGTGTTTAAAAAGGGTCAATGTACACAGAGGGACATAAGCAAGGATAAACACTCGGACTAAGTGTTTTGGTTAGACCTTTCACGAAATATCAGTTCCAGATTCTTCCAAATGCTTGGTTCTGGTTATGTTACTTATTGTCGGTGATTCAGATTGTTGGAATTTTTCTTTGAAACTGGTCTAGACTGTTGCGTTTCCAGAACTCTAACAATCGACATTGACGCCAATTTGATCTTTCACTATTTTCAAGCTGCATAATGTAATTGGTATTTTCCCGTTTGGTTGGTTGCTGACAATATATCGTAACATTTAGGATGAGATGAGACATAAAATGCTTTAGGCACAGTGGCACTGTCACATGATCGATCGGCCACTAGGGAGACTTGCCACATAAAAAGTACATATGTGCGACCCGAAAGTTCTAGTTTTCATAGCTAAAAATATAAATATATAAATAGAGGAGCATTTTACAAAAACAGAACAAGAAAAGCAGCATGTTATGCGCCAAATTTGCAAATAGCAAAAAAAATCCATTGGATTTGCAAGAATTTGATAATTAAATCGGATTGATATGCTTATGGACTGATGAATGAGTTATGATACTAATGTTTACGAATCAGTTATGTAAATATTTGAAAAGGGTGTGATTTCACAAGATAACAACACTTGTATATATTAAGGGTTTCTTTCTTGAGGCTTTCCACTGCCTAGGTCCAATCGAAGACGTATTTAACGTTTAAGTTGTACAGACTTCAAGATAAAGGACAACAACAAAGGCGTTGTTCTATTTCTTTGTTTTACAATTTATTGGTAGAGACTTTGTCACATGTATATTTACTCCATATTTCTTCGTATATAAGATATGTAACGAAACATACGTGAACATAAATACGCAAACTAAAGTAATATGAACCCGCACAATAAACTGGGGGTATCATCAGATGCTCCGGAAAAGTAAGTATGATCTGTTCCATGAGCGGCACAATAAACTGGAGGTATCATCATATGCTCCGGAAAAGTAAGTATGATCTGTTCCATGAGCGGCACAATAAACTGGGGGTATCATCATATGCTCCGGAAAAGTAAGTATGATCTGTTCCATGAGCGGCACAATAAACTGGAGGTATCATCATATGCTCCGGAAAAGTAAGTATGATATGTTCCATGAGCAGCACAATAAACTGGGGGTATCGTCATATGCTCCGGAAAAGTAAGTATGATCTGTTCCATGAGCAGCACAATAAACTGGGGGTATCGTCATATGCTCCGGAAAAGTAAGTATGATCTGTTCCATGAGCGGCACAATAAACTGGAGGTATCATCATATGCTCCGGAAAAGTAAGTATGATCTGTTCCATGAGCGGCAATCAGAAAATTGTTATGAACTCGGTTTTCAATCATTCTTCTCTGATACAATACGAATAACATGTTGTTTTCTTTTTCTTTCTTTGGATGTCACCTGCGAGACATTTCACTATCTAAAAACCTATTATGTTTTTCATCAGTTTTTATGTGTAGAACCAAAAGAGATAATATTCAAAATTTAGTTAAATTAAAAAAAAGAACAAAAAGAAAAAAACTTTCACTTGTTTTTAGCCTTAATAAAGGAGTCGTTATAATTATACTGACACACAGGCTTCTTTAACTCAATACACTCAGATTTCCATCCAATTTTTCTTTTTGTTTCGTCGATTTCGGCTCTGTGCGGTATTTTTTATTACCCCCATACAGAAATTAATATATTTCCAAATGAATGCAGAAACAACAATTAACAAAAATTATACATCCAGAATACATGGCAATAAATGGATCACTTACAGATAGAAAACATAAATGACGAAGAAAAAATATACGCCACAAAAATAAAGCACTAAAGGGGGAAGTGATTGAATGATTGTATTTATCTGTTCGTAATTAATTTCTAAACATCCATATATAGATTTTTATGTTATTGTGGGAGTTAAGCATTGCGCCTATGGACTCTTAAGATTCTTAACAATTCATTGACTTCACTTTTTACCTCAATGCAACATCGTGAAAATAACAATTGGTCCTCCATGGTATCTGATCGCGCCCTATTGTCCTTGGGAACCATTTTTCATTCCTTGGAAGGATGAACAGGTATGGGCAAAAGAGAACATTTTTATGAAAATACCTTTGCAGTTGTAGATATAACGCATGAGTGCCCTAATATCACACAACTTCAACAGAATATAGAAAGCAGGGAAAAATAAAAAGAAATCCAGTCAATTTTTCATTTCAGATTGACGAAATGTTCTAACAATTATCTAACCTCCGACTACTTTTATGAAAGTGCAATAAGTTATTTGGAAATTTGAAATTCTTAATATATGAACATTAAGCTTAAAACTAAGTGGATTTCCCAAGTGCGTAGCGATGTCCTTTACTGATTTTGGCTTTTCATTTAGATCTTTTTTGGTAATTTGCTCATATTGTACAAATTTGTGGCTAATTGTTTTTAACTTTTCATTTTTTATGTGATCTGCACTGAAGAGACACAAGTTCTCCAAATAGCCATATGCAGAAACTAAATTTCCAGTGACTTCAGTGTAACTATTATTTTGTTGCGCCAAAAAAAAAACCGAAGTCTGAATACAGAAAAAATTAAAAGGACAATTGTTCAGAGAACAATTGCAAGGTCTTTCC
>MJUU01066767.1:23178-43627 GCA_002080025.1 Modiolus philippinarum
TGCAACACCGAACACTGGGGTCGATTTTTGGCCGAGCTTATATTTTTTGAAGTTTAGTTTCAAATATGCTACACAAAATTTTGTGATTTATAATCTGTATCTTAAAATTACTGTCCGAATAAAATTGTCAACCCACTTATTTCAAGTGACCACTTACTTTTTGGAACACCCGAAATTACTAATGAATAAAGATGTTTAATTGAATCCATATTAAATGTAAAGTTGCTTAATTTTCACTTTGACCGCATGTAACAATTTATTGCAAAACTGAATCCTTAGCAATTATCTGACAATATAGAAAAGCGTCAGTTGTAAACAAAGCGAAAATTTCAATGTCTATGTTTTACGCCAGAGTCGTTAACAAAGCCGACACGGACAAACCTGATATACGGTAAAAGCATATGCTAGGCGCTCACTCAGATGTAAATGTTAATAATTTGTTTTATAGTTGTGGCATTGTAGCAACTTCTAAGGCGATGGATGCTTCAAATGTTTGTCCGTATATTTTTTCCAAGGAGATTTTTGTCAGGATAATTCAATAGGAAAAAAAATACATAAAAAAGACAGACACCTTTTTTAGTTTCTAAACTAGTTTTAATCCTAGACATATTTATTTCTAAAACAAAGATAAGAAAAACAATACCAGAATACCGAAGTTACTGTAAATTGTGTTTCTTGAGTCGGCCATTTCGACAGCTTATGTCCCTTTTTGCAGATCAAATCAAACTTATGGAAAACCTTTATTGCAAAGATGCGTAAAATCTGAGAGAGATCTAAATGGAAAGCCAAAATTAATGTTTAGAAAAGAGCGTTAAACGAGGGAGATGCTCCATAGCTCTGAAGAAATTTTCTAAAACTTCGATATACGATGGCCGATATCAGCCAGCAAAAGATAAAAGTATTTTTTTAAAGTGCCGCAAGAAAAGTGCTGCAGCAATTCTTAGCAGCACTTTTTAAAAAATGATATTTAAAATTGCTGCTAAAAAGTGATGCAGCAATTCTTAGCAGCACTTTTTAAAAAATGATATTTAAAATTGCTGCTAAAAAGTGAGCAGCACTTTTTAAAAATATGATATTTGAAAATGCTGATAAAAAGTGTTGCAGCAATTCTCAGCAGTAAATATAAATAAAAGAAAATACATTATTGCCATTCAAGAAACTCTGTTATGTTTTAAATTAAAGTTCTGTGAAGTTCATTTATTCATTTTTCATAAATTAAAAATAGAAACAAATTAATACTACATGGAAACGCGGTATCATATCTTTTGATATCACTAGTATGTTTACCAAAAATGCATAAAGACGAGAATAGTTTGTCCGATGCTTTTTCTGTGCAGTTATGAAATACTGCTCCACTGGTCGAAGGATGTTATGTTGGAAATAATTAATGTAATTTTACAAAATATTGAATTTGAATCGAAATGATGCATATCTAACTGCATGCATGTGTACTTTTTGAAATAGCAAAAAAGCAATTGAAAGTCCACTAAAAATCATATCAACTTTGCAGTTTTTAGATCTACTTATTCGACAATGTCATTAAAAGTATTGAAATATCCTGTGTTAATTTCTGCTTTTTCATAATCTATGGTCCAATTTCCGAAAGAACCCCCGTCTAATTTATTAAAAATTTCTTCCGGCACACGGACCAAAGGGTCGTGGCACAATTTCAGGGTTATAATTACTACTTCATGGTTTCTACTACTAGAAAAGGGTAGAAGATCTATGACAAACCGAACAAGAAAATATATAGGTTGCAGTGTAAGCATAAAGATGATCAAAATAGCTTAAAGAATCACAGAATCTCGAAGATTTATCATTAAAGAAAATACACGTTTCGCGAGTAATCCAAATAGTATCGGGGCGGGAATTGCCATTTACACATCTACATGTTCAGCATTGTTACCTAAAAGAATATTATCCAATATTAAACCATAAATTGCAAAACTTACATAAAAATTCCAAAACTAAAACATTCTTACACAATTTAATATAAACATACAAATAAAATCCATCAAAGCACAAGATTCCTACGGAAGCGTATTAGTGCCATTTTCCACATTTTATTTTTTTTTCATACATTTCTATGTAAAATTTATACATTTTTCTGTGAAATTTACACTTAAATGTGTAACATTTACACATTTTCTTGTAAAATTTATACTTCTTTATTTTTCATACTTCATTCTGTAAAACTTATACATTTTTCTGTGAAATTTTTATAATAATGTGTGAAATTTACACTTTAATGTGTACAATTTGCACTTTTTTCTGTAAAATTTACACTTTTATACGTAAGTAAATATTATTTAACCATGCAGGGGTTTGGTTACAAAGCGATTGAAGGCCGCCAAATATTAGAATTCAGGTGTTAATAAAATTGTTTCGCAATTTCAGGATTCTGTGAACATTTTCCATCGGTTTTATGTGAGTTTTGCGGTTTATAAAAATACTGTTTTAGGAAACAATCTTGAAAATATAAATATTCTAGCGGCAATTTCTCGATCAAACACTAAACGTCCCGTGAGTGATTTTCGGATTACTTATGAAAAGTGTATTTTCTCAAATAGTAAATCCTGGAGATTTTGTGATTTGTGTTTGTATATTGATAATTTGCCTTTGGTTACTCTGCAACCTATGTATTCCATTATTTCATAGGTTTTGGAGAATTTCATACATTTGGAGAACTCAGAGTAACAATTGGACAATTAGAATGTTAAAAGGTACAAGCTATGGCAGGACTTCAAGAGTAAAGTATCATAATGGTAATTTGTTCTCCATCGGCCTTATATATCTCAATTTATTGATTTCTAAATAATTTATTTATGTTGATCTTAATCTGCACTCAAGAGACATAAGTTGTCGAAATGATCATATGCAGAAACAAAATTCACAGTAACTTCTGTATTTGTTTTTTTTTTCTTTTTATTGCCAATTGGCCTCTACTGATGGGGTGTTACTCCCCGAGGATATTCACCGAAACGGTAGACAGTACTTCGGGGGCTCGCCCGAAAACCGATTTTATTTAAAAATTTGCAATATATTTATTTAAGACAATTTTTGTTAAAACCTTATGAGTATCTCCCTCTTGCATAGCTCTTTTTTGGATCCTATTGGTATTTTGTTCTCTATTAGCCTTTACTTATATTTCGGTTTATGGATTTCCAAATATTTTGATTTTAATCTGCACTTAAGCGACAAAAGTTGTCGAAATGCGCATATGCAGAAACTTAATTCACAGAAACTTCGGTATTTTGTTATTTATTTTCACTGGGCCGATGCCTTAACTTGTGGAATGTTAGAGTACCGTGCAACGTAGCACTTACCGTTTGACAAACGTGAAACGGATTGCTTACTGGACTTGAACGGATCGCTGACGAAAACGTTATGGGGCGGGACGGGACGAATCTCTTCACGTCCACAACAGTTCACGTCCAAGAACTTGTCAATTGGCGAAAACAATTTAATGATATGCAAAATAAACAAAACGTTAATAGATGATTGAAATTTCTCGATGAAACGAAAGGAATTCAATCGTGATAATTGGTTCATATGAAATCTATATTGACAATGCATGGGAACAGTCAAATTATTTTATTTGATAAAAAAGAAATCCATAAATAGAAAAATCAATAGATAAAATTTATTTATTTTGATAAAACTCGATGAAAATGAAGAAAATCACAAAAGTTGATCAATTTCAATTAAATAATCAAATTTTTCATTGCAAATGTACTGGTCACAGGGAAATTTTCCCTTTCAGTATCATTTTGTTCAAAATTCCATGAAAATGAACAATTTTGATGAAAAAAAAAATCTGTAATTTTTCATTTAAATCATTACAAATGTGCCGTCATTGCTAAAACTTTCCTTTTGCACAATTTTTTTTTCAAAATTCCATGGAAATTAAAAATTTTGATAAGATTTACTTCATTCATTATAAATACAACGATCAGTTCAAAACTTTCCTTTTACATAATATTTTGTTGAAAATGCCATGAATTTAAAAGATTTTAATAAAAGATCACTTCGAAATCTTCAATTTAGCCATTACGAATAGCGCATAGTGCTGTAGGCCCCGAAGGTATTCACCAAACCAAGTAGCCATTACTTTTGTGCTGGCCTGAAAATCGATTTTATTTGAAAAGTTGCAATATCTAAAATCGATAAAATTTTAATTTAAACCTAAGGAGTATATCCATCTTACATGGTTCTTTCATTATCACTGTTACAAAAACTATCTAGTGTCCTTGTAGCTCTATAGGGACTGTATGGAGACTCACTCTTTAGAGATAGTAACAATGTGCTGTTTTTGAAACTTCCATATTCTGAAGTTAAGGCTGCAATAGGGAGCATTTCTGGGGAAAACTTATAACACGGATTTGTCGTTGACACTATGGAATTGCAGTTTAAAATAGGAATAGCCTAAAAATGAAGCTGTTTGATAGCTGCTTCCTTTGCATAACCTATAACTACATAGGTGCTAGACATTGTAAATAATCTCGTTGCCTTACTTGTCCCTTTACTGAAGAACGATTGCAACAAAAACTGTTGAATATATGTTTTACATTTACACGCATGTGCCCTGGGTGGTGGAATGGAAATTACCTTTTCCAAATCTGACAGTCTACTCATTTAACGAAATGCCTAAGTGTGCAGCAACCATCGTAGGCTAGATGAGATGCTTCTGCAGTACATAGATTCTTTTTATTAGATTCCTTGAAACGATAGAGAAAAAAAATGTTTTCTATCCTTGCTTTTTTCTATAACCTATTTTGGTTGTTCAGCAATCCTATATTCCTTTTTGTTTCATATTTGTATGTGTTTATGAGTCGTTTCACTTATTTTTGTCATAATACAATTGACATAATTTAAATGGATGGAAGAATACTTGGAGGGTGCGAAAAATTCAGGTGCTGATCTTACAAGCGCCTTTAAATCTGTCTTCAAAGTTCTTAAGTTATTAATTACTACATTGTATAACGCCTATTCCTGTCAAAATTATATTTTAAATATTCAACTTACGACATTGTCATATTATTATATAAGTTAATTACAATTATCTTCGATATTACAATCCCAATATTAATTAAGTTAAAAATCAACTAGTAGGCATTTTTTACTGTTTTTCATCTATGCATACATATTTATGCATATATTTATTATACTATAGGGAAACGGGATAGAGAAAGGGGAGGAGCGGGTACCCATAAACTGGTTTGTCCCTGCCGCTAGCTGTTGTTAGTGCCAGTACCAAGTCTGGCTATCCCGAGTTCCTATCGTTGTCTATGTTTGTCTTTTGTCATTTTATTGTTTATCTTGTTCTGGTCCATGGTGGATTGTGGCATTAAATTGTAATATTCGGCAAACGTAGGTGTTTCCTGTTATCTTTTCTTCATTAATACACGAAACAATTGCAAAATTGAATTTTTGTTGTTTAAAGTAAATATGATTTCCTCAAAAGACAATAAGCACGTTTGACAGATAACTTTACAAGTGTGATTTTGACATGTCAATATCAATTCTAATGACATATCCTTAGATACAAATGTTTCTATTTATATAAGCGTTAAAATGTATAGCTGCTAGGGAGGGGTATAATATTCCAAATTGCGTTTGTTTCTATGATATAGGATGCTGTCAATTTAATAGCTTCGTTCTGCGAAGACAGCAAAAATGGCTAAACACATTTAAATTGTTTAGAAGAAACCTCATGATAGTCAGACTTGGTACTAGCAAATGCGAGTGGTAGGGTTAAACCGATTTATGGGGACCCACAACTCCTCTTTCTGTATCCCGTCTAAATACAGTATTATAAACATATTAATAAAACCTTATAGAGATAGACTCATGACTCTAAGACCACTCTCTTCAAAAAGAAAAAATATGACGAAACGTAATTAAGAAACATAGGTCAAGGATTGCTGGTGGCTAAACTGCCGATAAGCTCAAGGAACCTTGCCTACAGGTAAAACAATGTCGCATTACTGAACAAAAATCAAACTGAAAATTGCCCAAAGTGATTGGCACAGGAACATCATGTTTTTCAGTAGCCATCAACATATTGCAGTGAGAGGCCAGTATACATGTAAAATCTTAAGATCCTTTGATATCAAAACTAATCCAGCGGGTTCATGCAGAATTTCCTGTCAATATCTCTTGTTACGTAAGGAATGTGACTGAATATTTCCGGGGACTCGCAAAAGATCATTAAATTAAGAATTGAACATCCTTCAATCTCAGTTATAGATACATTGATGTTCTTGTTTCCATTAATAACGAATCTTTTGATAAATGAATTCCATCATTATATCCTCCAGAATTACAGATTAGAAAAATTACTGAAACTGCAAAATCTACACTTTTTTCGACTGACAATTGTAAGTCGACCTTGATGAAAATGGTCATTCCAGTACTAAAATTTATGACAACTTTGATTTCAAATATTATCAACATAGACCGAAACAATTCATTTTTTCTAACGGAGTATTTGTTCAACAGTTGATTCGCTAAGGTGTCTCAGTGGTATTATTCAGCCATTTTTGTCTAATAATTGTTCATTTCGGTTTCATTCATTAAGAAATTTAACAAAATAGTTATTTAAAATGAAAAGAAAGTTAAAATAAAATTTATATTCCTAATCATTTTAATAATATTTTCGTTACAAAAACATGATTAGAACATGCCCTCGAGAGAATGAGTTAGGAGATGCAAACTCCATATGCTGGGGCTTTTGGAATGTTGCTACAATATTGTAAAAGTGAAGTCATCGCGTTTATCATACAACTTAGTTTGTATTGTACCTCCGTTTTCAATTTCAAGATGAAGGTTAAGGAAAGAAGCGAATGTAGAAGTATATATTGTATCCTGAATTTTCGAGCTCTTTTCAGTAGATGAGATGAAGAAAATCACAAAAGTGAGGGTTGTCTAGTGATTAAATACCATATTTATAGTGGAAGCTGAAATTAAATAACTTAGCCTTTTTTATCTCTATCTTTGATAAGCCCTTCAATGAATTCAGCCTCATATGAGACCGGCTAAAAGAGGTACCCAGTTTGTGCACATTGTATTTCTCAAAAAATGGAATTATCGTCCGAGCTGTTTTTGTTTTGTTTTGTTTTTTGTTTTTTGTTTTTTTTACTTAGTACTGGGAAAAACATTTCTTTTCACTATCGACGACATTTCAAAAGCAATTGCAGTTGTCTTGCTCCCGGACACTACCACAGGGTAAGAGGAGGTTTGAAGAAAAAAAAAACAGTTCTTGCCCATCATTTTGTTTTAAATTCCTGTACTAAGTCGGGACCATTATGGTTGACAATTTGTGGATTTGAATCTGCATTCTATTAGGCCTTTTGACCTTTGTATTTCGGCTTATGATAACCCTCATTGGACAAACAACATTTCTCACAAGAAGCTTTTATAGGACAATCGAAATGTAGGTAAACTTTGTCAAAAATGGCATTTTATGCTTTTCAAAAAATATGTTAGGTAAATGTCGGATCTTTGTTGTAACGCCAACTGTTGGTTAAACTATGTTGGATGAGTGTTGGATAATTGTTGTTGTGCTGACGTCAGACATCGGCAAACCGTACCAACCAAATGCCAATATTAGCCAACCATGTTCTTGCTATCTTGGAAGGTTTTGTTAATGCACCAACAGCACCGGAAATGATTTTATGATAGAAGCATCTAATACATAACTTCAGACCATGAAAAAGAAAAGATAGCTAATTCCATTCTAATATGATTTTACAGCATAACAAAATACAAAAGTTAATGTAAATTTAGTTTCTACAGCTTCTCTTCATTGCAGATCGACTCGAAACATAAGGACAACAATAAATCGAATAATTTATTAAAACTAATATGCTCCACTACTCGAATAAATAGAAGACGTGCTTCTTTCAATTAAAGTTTTATTTTGTTCTCAGACTTAGTGATTTTTATGTTTATTAAAAATTGCTTTATCTTTTAAATTTTATGGAATTGTATGTTTGCTATGTCTCACAGTTGCTTCACTATAAGTTCACTTAGCTTTACATTCATATCAAGATGTGCAGACGCTAATAGTTCTACATGAAACCAATCTCCGCTAGAAAGTTTAACAGTATCTTCCAGTGACAATGAAGATGCTTTATTTTTTCTGAATATTTCGGCTTTGCATCTTTTTGTATTTGAGCTGTACACAAAACACAATGTCAATGCGGAATTCACCGATTCGTTGTTGAATATCATTGTTGTGTTTATTTGAACGTTGACTGGCTTCGTTATTTTAAATCTCTTTTGAAATTCGTCGTACAAAATGAAATCAAAACTTCTGTTACATGTAGCTAACGTCCATTGCACAACACTATAATTCGAATCCCGTCCAGGTTTTATTAAATATTTGATACTGGGGACTGTTCCTAAATTATCAGTGGAGCTGTTGCTATTAGAAACAAAGTCGAGGAATAAACGAGAAGAAATAAGTAACACACACAAAAGAACAAACGCCAATAGAAATCCACAAAATAATCGAATATTGTTCTGTTTCTTCATGGCTATAAAGTTTGTATTATATTGCTTTTTCACTTTTGTTATCTTTCATCTTCCACATCCGGAATCAAACACAAATAAAATCAGGAATATTTGTTAGCATGTTGTCTTTTACCACATCGAATTGTATAGCATTAAGGTTGACATTTTCACGTTTTGTTATCAATATCTGTTTTTGCCTACAATTAAAAAAAACAAATTGCGTCAGTAATTTTTTAGGCTTTCTTTCGTTAATCATATTAAAAGTGTTATGTCAATATTGGTATTATTGATGATGTCCAAAGATTAATATACATTTCAAACTAGATTTTTACGTCTGCGAGGTTTTGACATTAAGGATGGTCACTCCTCAAGTTTGTTATATCAAGGATTTAAAATTGTTATTTTAATTTACTAGAATATGGATCATACATCATTTTAAGCCAAAAATATTGATAGGTAAGTGTGGCCATTCTTAAGATTTAAAAGCCTGAAATTTTGGCGGGAAACCGAACTTCTCCAGACTTTTCATTCACTTTACATTAAAGTAAGCAACCTTTGAAATGTGATGAAGGAATATCAAGAATTTCATCAAATTTTGTCAGAAGTCTATTGAAGATGTATACCAGCACATTTTGAAAAGAAAAGTGGGGTCAGTGTGCAAAAAAAAAATTTTTCTAATGCATCATAATGGGTAAAATAAGAGAATTCCGAAAGTCAGAGACAGTGTGAAAAATCTGAGGAGTGACCATCCTTAATTTGTAATATTATTCACAGCAGTTTGACGAATGGGAGTAATAACAAAAGTACCGTACAGAGTTGTCAAAAGAGCCGAAGTCCATGAGACAAAAAGACAAATCAGGTGGAAAACAACGAAAAATTGTCGACCGCAATGGGCCTGACTTGATACAGGCATTTCAAAAGAAATCTTGGGTTAAACCGGTTTTATGGCGTGCAATCCCCCTCCTTTTCCATTGCAGTAATGTCCGGTAGCAACTGAGCAGTGATATGATTTGTGTGCGAGTTAACAATGCGAGTACTTAAACCATCGAAGACGAAATGAATTGCAAAAATGATAAAAAAAAAAGATTTACTTTGAACACAAAATATGAATTTAAAATACACTTTCGAAACGGCCATATTTTTTTTGATATTCTATAAATAAAATACTGAAATCACTTATTTAATTACAAAAAGATATATTTCCTTTATTCATTTTAAATGGTTACAATGTTGATAAAGTTAATAAATATTTTTTTTTTATTTCATTCATACCTTGTTAGCAGAGTAATAATCAAATCCAATAATTAATATAGTTAAATTTTATGCAGCCTAACGTTTCAGATGTTAACGAAAATAAAAACTAATGTATATCAATGTGCGTTTACTATCTATAAAGTACATAAAATCATGAAATGAAAATTCTCAATTACGAGGATGTATAAATAAATAAATAAAACTTGTTCCAAAAATAGTTTAAAGGCATTAAAAGAAATTCGCCATTTACAAGGATGTATAAATAGATGAGTAATGCAGGATTTTAAGATATTGTGTATTTTTGTTTAAAAAAAAGAGCCTGCCAGGCATAATAATACAAGTTCTTATGTTTATGTTTGTTTGACATGTGCCATTTAAATAAATTAGATAATTGCAATCGTTTTGTTATTTTTCTATTTTATATATTTATACAGAAATATAAAAATAGACTCCATTATATATTATTACATCCTCTTTGTGCTTTGTTGGGGATACTATTTTTACTTACCTTATTTTCCAAATCATTACTAAATATACCCTTATTATAGAGTAAATATTTTGAGCATTTAATGGGACAAACGCACGAAACAAGAATTGTTTGATCTATGTATATTCCACACTTTATATACACTATCGACCAAGTGCGAATCGACGAGATAATTATGATAGTCAAAACAATATATGCGATGGCTGAAAAAGTCATTATTACTGTCGTATACAGTATCAATTTGTGACAGTAATAATTCCTTTATCGGAATCGCATCTATTGTTTTGACTCTGACAATGATCCCATCGATTCGCACGTGGTCGATAGTGATATAGAACTAGCGTCTTTAATCCGAATTTGATATTTATGAAGTTTATTAACGGAAAAAAAACCAAAATCTTACCAATAAATGCCACCGGGGGTCTCTTCCTATATATTGGTATACACAGACGTACCGCTGGAATTAGACACTTTTTTGATATATCATTGGGGTGCAAATTTCGTCAGTCTGTTATATCAATGAGGTCTATAAGTAGGCATAACATTTTATTGCAACGGTCAAGCGAGTAGCTAAAGTTTCATTTCAACCAGATGTACTTTTACCAACCAAGCCGGCTAACTCTTTTAAGAAACATTGAGGAGAGGATTGTTGATCGACAGCATACTACGAGCGACTTTAGAACGACTAATTTGGCACTGTCCTTAGATGATTTTACATTGTCAATCAGTTATTCTAAAAACACCATTTCTGTGATCCGGTGTCAATCAATTAACAACATTGTGTAAATTGTGTTTCTCCCACCGCAGGCAGTCTTTCAGGATATCTGCTAGGGGTGTAAACCTACTTCTCTTTGAAATTACACTCGATTGACTGTTGAAATATCAATGAGGTAAATTTACTCCTCAAATTCATCCTCTAATAAATCAAATTTGTGTTGCATTTAAATTTAATTTAGAAAAGTGTAAAAATATTACAATAACTGTCCAGTTTCACCATTATCACAGGCAGCAATAAAACATAAATATATGATTGGGTCAGGATTTTCGACAGAAATATATGAAGGGTAAGGTTGTCAAAAATATTGAATATATAAATGAGGGGTGTTTTGAAAATCTCAGCCGTACGTCTGTACCAAAAAGTAAAGGTTGAGGTCCCATCAGGAATAACACAAAAATAAGTATATGCATAGCAAGTTGCATGGAGCGGGCGCGGAAATTGTTATGTTAGTTTTCTACCAATTAATTGGCATGCGCCTTTATATAAGAAAATTAATGCAATAACATGGCTAGCATGTTATGCAGTTGAATAAGATATACCGAAAATGTATAGGTTGATCGATTTATATGATCAGAAGAAAAGAGTTGACCGTAATATAGGCCATATTATCAAGTAAACAAATTAAACGAATTATATGAGAAGAAAAACTTAATTTTAATTTAATAAAATTTTATCCAATAAGTCAAAGCAATGGGATCGGGCACAAGTTATTGCAACTAATGTACGCTTTCTCCCTACAATTGCAAATGACCTGACAAACAGCAAACATCATACATATATCTATATAAAAAAATAAGGAAAAACCATATTAAAGTTGAAATATAATAATATAAGAAAGATGAAGTGAACTATACCTCACATAACTCACAGGATTATTTTAGTATTTTTATATATTGAGAGACCTTTTCAAATATACTTAAATTGTTTGCAATGTTAGATTATTCCTGCCAAGGAGTAGTGTCTCAATTTTCAGATAAGTTTCTACATTCATATCACTCAGCTGTCTGAATAAGATTGTACGTTCATTTTGATACACTGGACATTCAAGTAAATAATGTTTGACGTCCTCATACAGTGAGCCACACAGGCATGAAAGAGTTTTCCTTCAACTTCCATTAGCTGTTTATATATTTTAAAATATATGAAAATATAATTATAAGTTGATAAATTTTAATCTTAAGTTACCTATGACCAACAAAATACGATGCATTTGCAAAAATAATTTAACCCAGTTTAAGTGTGGAAAACCAGAGGATATCGAATGCTTATGAAATCTCATCGCCATACTTCCTTAATATATGAAGATTACAATAGATCTGAATAATATGTTACAAAAGTTTCAACTTAAGAGCTAATAACAAGAAGTCTGATTATTTTTGAAATGGCTTAGTAAGCCTTATAAGGATTGCTGGATATGGCTGCTGTACTGAGTTTTTAATGATTTAGACTGGGTACTGTTCTGTCATTTTCTGGCATATGCTGTTGAATCTTGTTGAGTTCTTATACTTCTGGGTATATAATAAAGTGTAACCGGAAATTGCGTTTTGTACGAACGAATATCATAATACCTTGACGTCATATTAGAAATTATGGCGGGAAAATATCGCAATTTTATCTCGAATTCTCGATATTACAAGACTTACATACCCTGTAGAGTTGCAGAGAATTAACCATTCTTATATGACGGCCTTCAATCGTTTTGTATCCAAACCAGTTGAAAAATAATATATACATAATATGAGTATCGTTTTAAACAGATGATGGAACTTTCAATAACGTCATAGATAGTTTTTCATCAGTTTTGCAACGTCATAGACAAATTAATGGCGGAAAGTCGCGTTTAGTCCATATGCACTACGACGAATTATCATAATCGGAATCTCGTTAGTGTCTTATTAGAATCGAAATAATCAACAGTAGCCATATATTTATATCATTTTTACCACGGGCTTGTACTTTACGTAGAAATTCCACCCCTCGCTGGTCGCTCGGGTAAAATATTCACCATAACGAACCAGCCTGTTATAAAGATAATATATATAGATGGCTCCTGTTAATTATTTCTTTTTTTTGAAAAACAGGACGAATTTATCGCTGAAATATAAGTTCACATTTATGAATTTTGTGGTAAACTTTATCAGTCTTGACACACTACATATTTCAAGATAAAATATTTCAAAATATAAATAATTTAATACCGTTTTACATGAGAGCAGATGAAAGATCGGAATATCCTCCATGGATGTGCTCAAGAAATTCCGTATTTTCTGCAGTGGAAGGGAGCAGAACAAGAGGAAAGAAAGAATTTCTTACAATAGTGAAAATTATACCTCTTTTCAATTTCGATCAAATGTAAGTAGCCATTTCTTCCGTACAGTACGATTTTCAATACTTATAAATCTGGTATGCAGAAGCAAATTACCGCCTATTTTACATACTTTTCTTTGTGATGTCATGCGATTTTAGATGTTTCGTCATGGAAACAGTTGTTAATTCATATAAATTGACAGCTCTGGTCAATCATTTACCGATTTAAGACGAGTGCGCATGAGGTCGTCTTAACCTTCTCGTCTCAACTAAGAAATGGCCATTTATGCAAGAATAACACGCTCTGTGATTAGAAAGATAAAAATACACTCAACAAATCTAACACATGAAAAATAAATAACTAAAGAAAAACGCATGATCGGGTTAGCCCTTGAGTGCCAAAACTTTTTGACGTATATATTCCTTTGCGTGCCAAGTATCGGCCCAAACAACTCTTGTTTTCTTTACTGAACATCACAAACGTTACCATGGCGCAACGTCATAGACGTCAAAGTCAGAGTTCTTGATCTATTCAGTTGATTAGAAAGTGCTCTTTTCAGTCACTCAATGAAGATATTAATGCAACAATTCAAGTTTTATTTTGTAGTTGTGTATTGTTTACCTGCTAATTATGAATTATAAATAATATTTACTTAAATTTTTACCAATTTATTTATTTATTTACTAGTAATTGCAATTTCATTGACTTCTAACGCTTCAGGTATATTATGGTATTTTTCTGGTATAAAAATTCCCACAAACACGCTAAATGGAGGTAGTTCTTATTTAATGGGTACTATGATTATGGCTATGGATAATACAGCATAACATTGGCACAACACAAATCAAACATAAATAAAAAAGATAAACAAAAAGATGGGCTTTAGTTTGATGAACCTTTGAATTGAGCAAGGTGAAAGACCGACACAAAAAACAGTATAACAGCGATGTCAGGCGTGGCACAAGAAACACTGACAACTTTCCTGTTTGCCAGAAAAAGCGGCCTATTTCTGTCGACATGTAAATCCCTCGTTGAAAACGTGGATGTCCTGCACTGGGGATATAAATTCGTGATCACAAAGTATGACAGTCCTGAGGCATAAATTTGGCGCTATACATGCGAAGTCAAGCGCGCAACATATGCATTAGCATTAAATTTTTCTGCTCTGGACTTTTACATTTATCTTCAGAACTGAAGTTTATTTCTCCGAGTTTATAACTCTGGTGCAGAACTTTTAAATCTTCAGTGTCCAGTGTTGATCAATTCAGAGTCAAAACCGAAAGCAAGTGCTGATAAAAATAATTTAAGAAAATAAAAATAATATTTGCATTAAACATGAAAAGTAAATATCGCCCTATTTGGAGTCAGACCTGCTCATATTTTTGCAAGCTGTGCGAAGTTTTAATATTTTCATTTGAAAATCATGTATGGCGAAAATTCTGTATCAAGAATCTGCCTTTGAAAATTGATTCCTTTTTTTTTAATCACAACAAACTATTACAAATAAAATAAAGTAGCCAAGCACCTGCAAATCAAATTGTTGCTCTATTTAGGTTTTCCATGTACCTTACTCCCGGTCTTATATACACAAACGGCCAAAATTTATTTAAAAAAAATACACAGATACTCTAACGTGTCAGTCTAAAAATGTATCACCGGGTAATCATACTTTAGTAGATGGTAAACAATTTCCATCGATAATACTAAAACACCGGTCTGATCAATACGGGACTTTTAAATCGTATTAACTCCTGAAACAGAGCTATTTTTATACGTAAAAAAATCAATGCATTGAGACAGAGTTACTAATCAATGAACACTGTTGAGGTAATGGTGATTTATATTTAATCGATTTGTAGCGTTTCAGGTTAATTTTATTTCGTCAATTCAAATTAAATTAAAAAATTGTCATATAAATGTACTTCAATTTCTTAAATAGTTTGTTCTTTATGTGGTATATATTTATTTAAATAGGTCTAGAAATCCAGTATTCTTTCTTACTGGTATCCGAGGCAATCGTTTCCGCCTTCAATTACACGAGAGTTTCCTATCGCGGTATCACGGAAGCATTTGATACCACATAAAGAAAAAATTAAAGCTCGTAATAATGAGATACTTATCTCATAATTATGAGCTCGTAATTATTAGACATCTAATAGTTATGAGATATTATTACATTATTATGATTTAGTATTTCATAATTATGACATATTATCTCATAATTACGTAATAATTATCGCTATTATCGAATAATTATCTCATAATTATGACCAATTATTTCATTATTTTGAGATAATATCTCATAATTATATAATAATATCATACAATCATGAAATAATATGAAATACTATCTCATCATTGCGAATTTTTTTTCTTCGTGTGGCATCAATATGCTTTCGTCATGATGGCATAGACTTTTTTAGCGAGAGAACAAGTCTTAGAGGACATTGATCTTGTCTCCTTGACATTTACCCCATTTTCTTTCATTTTCATATTTTAGAGAATTAATTTAAGTTATCTGCAAAACTTTAATCATACTTATGTGGATAGTTAGGGACCGACCATTTAGGCTGAAGGGGGGTGGGGGTTATGTTTTTTTTTTTCTGGACAGAAAATTTATTTATTTTTTCACATATAACAACAAAATATTTTTTTTCAAAATGAACATTATTTTTTGGGGCAGAAAGCCTCCTTCAGAAATTTTTTTTCACCATTTTGACAGCCAAAATATTTTTTTTTTCAAATAAAATCAGCCCCAAAATATTTTTCTTTGAAAAAAAACATAGCCCTCCTTTTTTTCAAGTTAAATGGTCGGTCCCTTATTCCGATGTTTTGTAAGAATTATAGTATAAAGAAAGAAAACAAATTAAATAGAAATGGCGCATAAATTTCGAATAATATCTGGGAATGTGAAGTTGAAACAAATTTCGGGATACGGACTTCTGTGTGTGAAGGGTATCGGTATAGAGTTATTATTGTTTTGAATGAGATGCCGTTGCTTGGCGATGTGCAGTTAAAGGATGCAAAGCTCGTTGATGAACTGACAATACAAATTCTGTGAATGAATTAAATCTTTAAAAAAAAGGTTTTAACAAGTCATCTCTTGTTATTTATTATAACAAAATCAATTCAAATGCATTACCTTACTTTTAGATAAAAATTATAGCCAATTAACTTGTCATTTTAATAAAAATTTGACAGATTTTGACTGTTTTAGGCTTTTGTTTAAGTTTGTTGTATACGACCCCAGAACCAAACTAAAATAACTGCCATTTGAAACGGAAAATGTTTATACACTTCTATCAAAAAATTGGTCTTGTTCTCGGTGTCCTTCGAGTCTACTACCATTCTTTTATATTCTTAACAGACTTTCTATGGTAGCTATTTGTATCCATTCATCCTTTTAATTTGATGAGAAACACAGGCAGGTAGAAATGATTTTATTTTCACAGAACTTCCAATGGAGTTTGTGCTACTAGTATGATTGTAAGCCCCGTCCATACATGTCAAATAATAAGACTGAAAAATAATGTGGACTCACAAATTGCAGCCCCTTAAGGAGAGGAGCAGTCAAAAACATGAAAGTTAGGTGCCACGCTTATTTTCAAAGAGAATCCAAATCAATACGGCATAAAAATCGACGAAATCAACAATTCCCTTTTCATCCCCATTTATGTCGTGAACAGTAAATGTGAGGCCAAATTAACATGCTTACCAAAACGTAATTCTTTAGGCCATAATATGAAGCAACCGATAAAAAGACACATTCGGGATCATTCGGAAATCATAAATACCAAAACACCTTAATTCGCCCCCTTTTCTGAAACAGATAGGGTCTTTAATTCCTTATTCATTAGACAGCTTTCAATTTAGCCCAGAAACTTTTTTTTTCTTTTTTTTTAATTTATTTATTTTTGCTAAAATTTCATAATAATCCTCTAAGTAGAACAAAAAGTTATAAATTTGCACGGACGATGACGCGGGCGGCATGGGTCATACCAATCTCCGCAGCAGAGATCCTTTACGCTCCGTAATTCTACCGGAAATACTCCACTGGAAAGTCATATTGCCGAGTGTGCGAGCCTATGCCCTTGCTTGGAAGTTGGGGTCACACCATAATACGAGCGCGAAATTATTGTGACTGTATAACAGTATCTCATTTCTGCTTGACGCAAATGCAAAAATAAAAAATAACATCAACGGTAATGGTCAATGACGAGAAAAAATCCATGTGAGAAGAGAAAAGCTGTCTTAATTTTGATGAAAAATACAAACTTCTTTTTTAACAGTTATATCAAATGAAAATATTACTCTTTGATTAATTCATATCTAATTGAACTATATATTTTTAGGAATCGGGTGTAGTTGCAAATGTATTTTCCAATTTTAAGTACACTTATTCATAAAAATAAAGGAACAACTGTTAATTCAATTTTCCATTACAAATATACTTAATAAAAAATAAGACACAGAACAAGTATAGAAAATAAGCATTTGATCTGGCCATGTTTAACTTTATTTCTGACAAGAAGAAAAGTAATTTTTTCGACATTTTTAAGCTTCCATACATATAAGAATCGAATATTTTTATCTCGACGAATTACCGTAATAAGTAGAATATTTCTAATTTTGTCGAACGAGGTGCAAACAAGAAATAACTCTACAATCTTTATGTGTTGTAATGACTGAAGTCCTTTTAAGGAACCGATCTTCTAAGCTATGAAAAACAATGACCTAAAACTACTTGAGTCCTTCAAATTAAATTTTAGACCTGAATTTTGAACTCATGCTTTTCTTTCATATTCTATCGATAAACTGTAAAGGAACGTCAATCCGATCTGTGCGTGCTGTTCTTTGTGAAGTCGTGTACACTGTGGCGTTCAAAAATTCAAATAAAAAAATTGGGCCGATGCTTGGCACTCAAAGGAATGGTAAAGAAATCGGCCGGATCGGCCCTATGGCACAAATGAAATTAAAAAACTTATTGGTTGATATTGCCTTTCCCTTTGTATAATGTAAGGTGTTTGACTGTTTTTGGTGATGAAAGCAGACACTACTGAATTAGCTTACGAAAAATTAAAAAGGGGTTTCCGAAAATTATTTGCTACTCCACAGCAAAAGTATATTATTTAAGGGATATGGCTTAAATTACAACTTTATCCTTATATGGTGGTATAGTCAGGCGTAACCTTTTGATATCAGATATTCAAATTTTTTTTTGCATATCTATCATGCACTCTTATTTAATGTATGTAATGTTAAGATGAAAATTTATGTCTTCTCGTGTGATTTGCATTTCATTATTTCTCTTTTTGTAATGAAGGTTTGCTTAACCACCTACGCAAAGTCGTTGTCAAATAAGAGTCTAAAAAAGACAAGTATGATAATCGCTTATTAAATTGATAATAAAAATGTCAAAAAAGAAGAAAAATGTGACAGATGACCTTCTTTAACAAAATAAGATAATCTTATTATTGACTGATATGAGAAAAAAAATCTTTGATACTGTAAAGATAAAATGTATTAATACAATATCATCTATTTTATTTCTGAAATGTAATATTTATTGAAAATTGTCTTATCAGTCATTAGTTTGAAATCCAAATACATAGACGGAAATGGATAAAGATAGATTATAAAATAAGTCGAACAAATATATTACTGGATGACCCTGATTGGTCACCTTTATTTTAAAAATCATTCCTTTGTAGGATTTTTTTTACAGTAAAACGATATTTCATGTTGTAAAAGCTATAAGCTGTGATTCACAGTTTTGCTTTTTAGCAAAAAGCAAAACAAAAACAAGAAACAAAAAAAAAAAACAAAAAAAAAAAAAAAAAAAAAAAAAAAAAAAAAAAAAAAAAAAAAAAAAAAAAAAAAACAAACAAACAAAACAAAACGAAAAGAAAAAAGAAGAAAAAAAAAAAGAGAGAAACAAAAACAAAAGAATTCAGGAATAAAATAGAAATAAGGGAAATTTGAAAACTATAATTCCCTTTGAAATGTCTGTACCAAGTCAGACCCTTTGCAGCTGACAATTTTGCAGTGGTATTGTGCCTATTTTGTCTTTTTATCTTTTGATTTTGGCTTTCGGAAACCGCTTTTGCACGGAGTATACAAAGATTTAGTTAAAATGGTGCCTAAAAGTAAATTAGGTTCCAAACTGTATCAAGAACACCCCGACTTCAAAACTCCGATGTAGCTAAAACTCGAAAGCCCTGAACATCCACACCATGCAAAATCATCAAAAGAATTGCTGCTTATAAAATAACCAATTTGTATGAATTATTAAAAAATTTCGTATGGGTGTCTAGTTTAATATGTATAATCAATGATATATATAGTAATTAACGAATACCTTGAAGGTCATAGTCATCCAAAGAAAATTGAATTATTGATTCATACAATGTCTAATTTATATGCTTTATTGAGAAATAGAGAACTTTTTCGATAAATGCGAACAGAACGTGAAGAACAAACAATATTCGTTTAACACATATTAGTTTTATTTATATCTAAAGTGCAGAAATTCATTTTGAATATTACCTGTATGCAACCGAAATCAAAATACACTTGATGCAAATTTTCAAGAATTTTCTATACGTGAAAAAATAAAGGAATTTTATTTTCAATTTCTAGCACAACACGCTTAGGATTATCGGCAATGACACTGAAAACCAACTTTTGGGGGATTCTTTTGCGCGTTTTGTGCTTTTAGGTGATCCTCGCAGCTACTTATTTTCGCAGTTTTGTTTTCCTGCTAATGCATTTATACATGTATAATGATAATAAATATTCGAAATGATATTTTTTTGCGATATTTCATCGCTATTTTTCCGTTTCTAAGGTTTTGAAATTTACAAACAATATACATATATTGTCAAAATTATACGTAACGTAATAAGTTCATATCAAAATATTCAACCACACATTTAAAACATAAATATCAGAAACATAAAATGCATGTGAATAATCAATGAAGTGACTTATTAATTACGTTTATACTTAAACAAACATGTGTCTACAGAATATAGAACAACATTGTGGACATATGACGTAGTTAGGGACCGACCATTTAACCTGTAGGGGGGGGGTTATGTTTTTT
>MJUU01066768.1:0-78421 GCA_002080025.1 Modiolus philippinarum
CCATTTTCGAAAGTTTATCCCATAACTGATCTACTGTCCGAGGACTTCCGAATGCTCTACTATGTTCTGGATCAGGGCCCCGATTCGTGTTATTGTTATTGTTGGAATCATTGTTCCCACTTTCATAACGAGAAAAGTCAAGCGTTTCTCTGGACGTGCCAGGCTTTTGACTGTAAATGTCTCGTGTCCTTTTCATAATAGCTTGGACAAGCTGTCTATCTCCGTTTGGAGATGAAGATGCATTTTTGTCCGAATTGGACGAGGTTGCCATTTTGACCTCAAAAATGTAAACACAAAAGTTCACAACACACAATCCGAATAATATCGATTCAATCCTCCGATGATATCACAAAACACCACATGATCACTAAAGACTAAAAGTTCCTGCACTAAAAAATCCTAATTTTGAAAACGTATTGAAAGTTTATATCTATGAAAAACGATAAAATTTGCTATACGATTTTGATACTAATTGACCAATGGCTTGTCACGTGACCGTAATGACCTTTGGCTGTTACGCATGTCCGTTCTCTCGTGGAAGATCTAAGTCATCACTTGTTCAATAAAATTGCTACCTACCATAACACAGAATTTTTATTTAATGATACCCAAAATTAAAAAAGGCATGAGAATGAGAAAAATAATTTTTTTCATTACATTAATTTACAACTCAGTCACCAGTTTTACAGTGTTACACTGGTGGCTAGGTCAATTAATTGGTACCACATCATCGAATGAATATATGCAAAATGGATGACCCTCGACTTAACATTAATACTGCGAATCCATACCACCGGGCCATTTTTTACCAACCCAATGTGAGCGAAGCGAACGATGGTTGGTACTTGTATACACTTTTCGTCCTGAAGCGGAAGTGGGAAGAGCTAAAGCTGTATACGAGGTTTCGAACTGAAATCGGAAGTCGCGCCAAAGGCGCGACCACACCAGAAAAGATATTAAATGATGAAATAAATAGTATTAACAATTTTATCAGTATGATTTGTGCCGAAGTTGTCTATAACTAAACAGACAACTCGTTTGTATTTTCGAACAATAGATCACACGAGACAACGCGTGATCACACGAGACAGATAGTTTCGTATGTGTAAAAAATAACTAATACCGAAGTTACTGTGAATTTTGATTCTGCATATGCGCATTTCGACAACTTATGTCTCATCAGTGCAGATTAAATCTAAACGTTTGGAAGACCATCAAGTCAAATATGTTTAAAAACTGATAGACAACAAATAATCAAATATGATCTAAATAGAAAGCCAAAATCAGCTAAGGACAGAGCTTTGCTTGAGGGAGATACTCCTTAGTTTCAACAAAATTTACAAAAAATTAATGATTATGGAAGTCAAAATGTCTTGCCGAAGGCACGAATAATATGAACAAATTGATACAACTGTCGTGCGACCATTACCAACATAAATAAAGAATAAAGTGTGGTTCCCCATGACAACGCTTTCGTCATTTGGCAAACATCGGGTTGCCGTAGCAACGCATTTCCCCCAAGTATCTGAGTCAATTTAAAGATATGCCGAAGGCACGACCGCTATGATAAGGATAAAACAGTCCTGCCGAAAGCACGAACATTGTGATTAATAGCAAACAATAAATAGTGTCGGTGTGCAAAAGCCAAAAGGCACCCCGGCCTCAAGTTAGCTGCGGGACCGTAGCTCTTATGGTCCTTTTGCTGATTTTTTGACAGTTGCGGACCATATGGTCCGCCAAATCAGAAAAAAAACAATAGGACCTATAGAGCTACGGTTCCGCAGCTAGCCTCAAGTATGATGACACGAATGAAAACAGGGAGCACGGATGTCATGACAACGTAAATAAAGATGGCAATCATTTATCAAAAATATGCCCATTAAGAACAGTGAGTTCTGCGACGATGAAAATGCTATGAATGATATATGTCTTACCTTTAAGTTAGATATTCCTTTTCCTTGCCTTTATACGTAGACCAAGGCTATTTGATAGCCTACTGGTGTGAATATTTGACTGAAAACATTCAAAATGAATTGGCATTACGCTTTAAACATAAAGCGTTTCGTTTGGTTTTATGCATTTTAAACATTTTTGAAATTATGGATTTCCTTTGTTTGGGTTCTAGTGCTGCTGATGAGGAGTTAATTTCCGAAATGGCCATACAGTTCATTAAAATTATTTCAGCTGGTGTTAACGTATGTGTTGTGGTCTCATGTTCATTTACTCCATATTCTTTCGTAAAATATTTAATATAGGAGTTTGTCTTTTATTGCAGTGTGGAGTTGGTAAAACAATTCCCCGTGGTAGAGATGTTTGCTGTTTGTTTTTCTTAGGTGTTGTGTACTTGTACATGAGATAATATCTCATGTGTACACTTTGTTCAATTACTGTTATCTAAATTTATGTAAATTCTGAAACCTTAGGATTAACTCCCTCCATCGTGGTTTTGTCCTTGGCTATATTTGATATTACTGATTATTCGGATTTCGTTTGGTTTTATGCATTTTAAACATTTTTGAAATTATGGATTTCCTTTGTTTGGGTTCTAGTGCTGCTGATGAGGAGTTAATTTCCGAAATGGCCATACAGCTCATTAAAATTATTTCAGCTGGTGTTAACGTATGTGTTGTGGTCTCATGTTCATTTACTCCATATCCTTTCGTAAAATATATAATAATGCTCAAATTTATTTGAAAATCGTCAATCTTCAAATGAAAACAACTAAGCGTCTGCTACGCCATGTACGCCGTAAATACAACTAGCGTTACACTTCAAGGGCCGACAACTACAGAAGTGCTGTTGAGATTGCAATGCATTCAGAGATCGCATAAACTGGTGAAATCTATATTTTGGGATTGTGAATTATAAAATAATCAGACAAGGTGTAAATTTGAATATTTTACTATGAATTGGAGAGTATATTTAGGGAACTTGAGCACACCTGTCAATAAAATATTTTTGATACGATGACCAATAGACCAATGATGTGAAAACGAGGGGTGGGGGGTGGGGTGGGGGGGGGGCGCTCAAATATAAGTATTTCCGCACTGCTTTTTATTTCTATTGAAGAAGTTCAAGTTTCACATGTCCCAAGTTAACCCCCTCTCGCAGTTCTGCTGCAATTTTCTTGTTTTAACTGTCAGTATATCCGAGAAGAAATTTGTGCTCAGATCGCCGTTCGTGACCAAGAACGAATGTATGACATCCGATAGAGATTCTTTTCAGCCTAAATTTATACCATTTCGTTGAATATTTAAGATTTTATCAAAGTTGAAAGCGGAGGTATTTTTCCCGTGAAAACACAGACAGGAAGTACCTATCCCTAGGTTGTGACCCTCCGGGAACCAGTTTTTTCTTATATTACAGTTAATGTCGGTTCATTTTTTCATGACAGTTTACCGAAAGATGTGTCTTTCAGATGAGACATGTGTCATATTGTTTGTACTTCAGATGCAAATTCTACGAACGCAGAAACATGCAATTTAACATGGGAAGCAATGGGAGACGGAATTAGTTGTGTTACACCATAACAGTATCAACAACAAGCTCGTTAATATTATTTGCCAACTTGGATTCGCATTACCAACCGCCATTACAACAAACGCTTAAATGATTAAGACGCTAATTCTGGTTCCCTATTACCGGAAATGTGCTTTTTTTACGCTGAATCAGTTATCCCATCACGGAATCAGTTTATTTTGATGTTGTTGAACACATACGAGTTTACTCACAATTCACAGTGTTTCACAAAAGATCATTTATTTAAAAATGGGAATATGATTCAGACTTATTTCTACAGGCCCGACGGGCCTATGGAGGCTGATATTTTACACGCCTCACACATTTTTTACACGCCTCGGGGATCGGACTACCGGTATATTTCGATGACTGATATAGTGTTCATGGTGTCCGTCCTTCCGTCCGTCCGTCTTTCTGTACCCAAAAGCTGGTATCCACTATTCCTCATAAACCACTGATTGGAATTTCATGAAATTTATGCAGGAGCTTAATTACATATTGAAGCACCATGCATTTTGTTTTCCAATAATTCTTTTTTCCAGATTTTTGACATGTTTTGGGCTTTGTCATTTTGGCTCAATGCAAACCATATGGTGACCACCTGGTATTCACTAGTCCTCTTAGCGCTGATTGGAATTTCATGAAAGTTATGCAGGAGCTTAATGACATATTGTAGATGTGCACCATGCACCATGCATATTGTTTTCCAAGAATTCTTTTTTCCAAACTTTTGATATATTTTGGACTTTGTCATTTTAGCTCAATGCAAACCATAAGGTGACCACTTGGTATCCACTTCTCCTCTTAAACCATTGATTGGAATTTCATGAAAGTTATGAAGGAGCTTAATTGCATATTTTAGATGTGTACTATGCACTTTGTTTTCCAATAATTCCCCTTTTACCAGATTTTTAATATGTTTTGGACTTTGTCAATTTGGCTCAAAGCAAATCATATGGTAACCACCTAATTTCCACTACCCTTCTGAAATCAATGATTGGAATTTCATGACACTTATGCAGGACCTTCATTATATATATTGTAGATGTGCACCATGTATATTGTTTTCACTTAAGGTAGATAGACACTATTGCGCTGCGCAATTCAATCGCGCATTAGAAAAATAAAGAGTCGGATACGGGTAGGTTTGATTTTCGGGCCGGAACAGTAATTTAGCGGCTTTTCCTTTGTGACGTCATAACTGAATGACAGATCTGAAACGTCATATTTCGTTTACTTTGCCGCGAATTAACTCCCTTTTCCCGTTAATGATGTTAAATTCGGAAACTTTGTAAAATATCTCTGTTAAAAGCATGGTGACATATACATTTTAGCTCACCTGACCCGAAGGGTCAGTGTGAGCTATTGCCATCACTTGGCGTCCATCGTCCGTCCGTCCGTTGTCTGTTAACTTTTCACATTTTCATCTTCTCCTCTGAAACCACTGAAGCAAATTCAACCAAACTTTACAGGAATGATGTACTAAAGGACCTTGACAAAGAATACTCATTTTGTTCAGATCCGATAAAAAACATGGCCGCCAGCGCGGAACTTAGTTTAACATTGGACCCTATGGGGAAAATCATATTTTCATCTTCACCTCTGAAACCACTGAAGCAAATACAACCAAACTTTACAGGAATGATGTACTAAAGGTCCTTGACAAAGAATACTCATTTTGTTCCGATCCGATAAAAAACATGGCCGCCTTCGCGGAACTTAGGTTTAACATTGGACCCTATGGGAAAAATCACATTTTCATCTTCTCCTCTGAAACCACTGAAGCAAATTCAACCAAACTTTACAGGAATGATGTACTAAAGGTCCTTGACAAAGAATACTCATTTTGTTCCGATCCGATTTAAAACACGGCTGCCAGTCGGGAAGGTAGTTTAACATTGGATCCTATAGGAAAAATAACATTTTCATCTTCTCCTCTGAAACAGCTTAAGCAAATTCAAGCAAACTTAATAGGAATGATGTTCTCAAGGTCCTTGACAAAGAATGCTCATTTTGTTACGATCCGATGAAAAACATGGCTGCCAGTGCGGAACTAAGGTTTAACATTGGACCGTATGGGAAAAATCACATTTTCATCTTCTTCTCTGAAACCAATGAAGCAAATTCAACCAAACTTTACAGGAATGATGTTAAAGGTCCTTTACAAAGATTGCTCATTTCGTTCCGATGCGATAAAAAACATGGCCGCCAGCGCGGAACTAAGGTTTAACATTGGACCCTACGGGAAAAATCACATTTTCATCTTCTCCTCTGAAACCACTGAAGCAAATTCAACCAAACTTTACAGGAATGATGCACTAAAGGTCCTTGACAAAGAATACTCATTTTGTTCCAATCCGATAAAAAACATGGCCGCCAGTGTGGAACTTAGTTTAACATTGGACCCTAAGGGAAAATCATATTTTCATCTTCTCCTCTGAAACCACCGAAACAAATTCAACCAAACTTTACAGAAATTACGTACTAGAGGTCCTTCACAAAGATTGCTCATTTTGTTCCGATCTGATAAAAAACATGGCCGCCAGGGTGGAACTTAGGTTTAACATTGGACCCTATGGGAAAAATCACATTTTCTTTTTCTTCTCTGAAACCACTGAAGAAAATTAAACCAAACTTTACAGGAATGATGTACTAAAAGTCCTTGACGAAGAATACTCATTTTGTTCCGATCCGATCAAAAACATGGCCGCCAGTGCGGAACTAAGGTTTAACGTTGGACCCTATGGGAAAAATCTCATTTTCATCTTCACCTCTGAAACCACTGAAGCAAATTAAACCAAACTTTACATGAGTGATGTATGTAAAGTCCTGTACAAAGATTGCTCATTTCATTACAATCCGATAAAAAACATGGCCGCCAGCATGGAACAGTTTTACATTGGACTCTATGGGAAAATCACCTTGACAAAGAATACTCATTTTGTTCCGATTTTTTTTTATCTTCTCCTATGAATCCTCTGAAACAAATTCAACCAAACTTTAGAGGAATGATGTACAGAAAGTACTTTGCAAAAATACTCATTTCATTTTGATCCGGTTAAAAACAATTGGCCTTCACTGTAGAACATAGTTTAACATAGGAGCCGGTATGAGAAAGCCATCCTTTTCATCATCTTCTTTGAAACTACAAATTTAACTAAATGTATAGGAAGTCCTTTGCAAAAATTACTCATTCCAATAGGATAAGACAAAAACATGGGTGCTGATGGAGAACATAGCTAGATATTAGACTCCATTGGTAATAAACATATTTTCGGTCATGCATGGCATAGAAGCATTTTTGTCAGGTGAGCGATACAGGCTCAGTCTCTGAGCCTTTAGTTTTTATTGTAACCAATGAATTACATCATAAACTATCTGTTCACAAAACTTAATCAAATTCTCATGGATAACAAATTCATTTTTATTGAGCTTAAAGTTGCCTTTCTATATTTTCCCCGTGCATTTCATGTAAATTTAGGTGAAAAGGCTAAAAATGAGCTAACTTTGATCTTAATTCTAGAAAAAGCTAGCATGGTGACCCGTACTTTTTATTACGGATTTCGGGTAAGGAGGACAGGTTCTTCAATTGTGCCGACTTACAACAAAATCTCATGGATATGAATATTACTGTCTATCTACCTTAATTAATTTTTCCAGATATTTAAGAAAATTCATGAAGGGATGGGGGCGGGGGTATCCTTGGCCCAATATGCCACATCAACTCTAGTTTTCAATAAAGTTTTTGGAAACTTGATAAGGTTGCATCTAACTTTATTTATGAGCATTGAAAACCCCCAGTTTATTAGCTCACCTGACCCAAAGGGTCAGTGTGAGTTATTGCCATCACTTGGCGTCCGTCGTTTGTTCGTCGTCCATTAACTTTTCAAATTTTCATCTTCTCCTCTGAAACCGCTGAAGGAAATTCAAAAATGATTTATGGCAGATCCTTTACAAAGATTGTTCATTTCATTCCGATGTGATAAAAAAAAACATGGCCGCCAGCGCAGAACTTAGGTTTAACATTGGAGCCTATGGGAAAAATCTCATTTTCTTATTCTCCTCTAAAACCACTGAAGCAAATCCAACCAAACTTTACAGAAATGATGTCTCTAAATGTCCTAAACAAAGAATGCTCATTTCATTATAATTCGATAAAAAAAAACAAAAAAAAAAAAAAAAACCCTATTGGAAAATCACATTTTCATCTTCTCCTCTGAAACCACTGATGCATTTTCAATTAACCTTTTAGAGGAATCATGTGCTAAAGGTCCTTAACAAAGATTGCTCATTTCGTTCTGATCCGAAAAAAAAACTTGGCCGCCGGCGTGGAACTTACGTGTAACATTGGAACCTATGGGAAAATTACATTTTCATCTTCTCCTCTAAAACAACCACACTTTACAGGAAAGATGTACTAAAGGACCTTAACAGAGATTGCTCATTTCACTTCAATCCCACAAAAAACAAGGCGACCAGCGTAAACATAGTTTAACATTATCCTTTTCATCATCTTCTCTGAAACTATTCAAGCAAATTAAATAAGCTGTATTGGAATGATGTATAGAAGGTCCTTCGCAAAGATTACTCATTTCATTAGGATCAGACAAAAAACATCGGTGCCAATGGAGAATATAGCTAAACATTTGACCCCATTGGAAAAAAATCATTTTTGGTCATGCATGGCATAGAATCATTTTGTCAGGTGAGCGATACAGGCTCAGTCTCTGAGCCTCTAGTTTATTATTATCATTAGTAATAATATATTTACTATATACTCAAACACTTTATAACATTTTTATATGTTAAATAATATATACCCAAGATTATAATTGCTCTGTGTATATCATACATGTCTAAAAACTGCTGTATATTCTGTATACATATACTGATATATACTCAAGAGTGTTACATAAAGTCGTGTCTGTTACAAATGGAACCCATTTGAAGAAATATGAATTGATAAGTAAAAAAAAGTTAGATAGACGTGAAGAGGACAAATAAAGATATAATTCCCTAAAAAATGGATGGGTCCAAATTTGGCATTTATAGTACATACTGGTACTCACGCCGGTTATTCCGATACGCAGAACCGGAGCGGGCACAAAAAACGCGGAGCACATATTTGTTTACATGCGGTGGGTACAGATCTTTATTAATAAGTCAACAAAGCTTATGAAATTGCTGTAAATAAATTGTCATATTTATTTTACATATAATAAGTTATCCACAGGTAAAATTTTACTTCCAAAGTCCCTTTAATAAACTGTTGGAAACGAATAAAACATCCAAGTTTGCTATTTTTCACGGCTATGACGCAAATTAAAGTGATGGAACGTTCATGTTTAAGAAGATATCCAAAACATTATTGATTCCATCTTGTCATTATATTTAGTATCTACTGGACATTTTCCGAAAGTATAAGTTCCCGGAATTCACTCGTTATATCTGTATTCGACGATTTACCCAACCAGGGTGTGTAATTATGGGCACAAAAAAACCGCGGAGTTTGATACAATGGAACACGGAGTGGACACATTCAAATGATACAAGGAACGCGGAGTTTATTCAAGTGAAAATAAATGATGTTGAAAGTTTTATGCAGTTTCGACTTGCTCTCTGTGGGGGCTATGACTTGAAATCAACTAGTTAATCAATTGAAGGTTATAAAACGGTAAAAATTGGTATTGCATCAGTATTTATAAGATTAAATCTCAATATGAAATTGTTTGTCAAGCTATATTTTCTATAACTGATAATGCAAAATATTCTAGCAACATAATTACCCAATCCCAACGGGTTTACTGTGCAGTAAGGGATTTCAGATTTTGTCCCTGAATTTTTTGCTTTTATTTAAACCATGGATTTCAACCAAAATGTAAAAATAGTGTAATATCAAGCAAGGGACACTTTCAGGCATAGTGAAACATTGCAAACAATCACATATCAAAATTGCAATGAGGTACAGAAAATATGTCCAAAAAGTATCAAGCAAAAACTTGTGAAGGAATGTGTATGTTTCGAACTGGCGACCGTCTTCCTGAATATCACCTTTTTACAGGGGATTAACCAAGGACTATCATGGCCAAGTTTTATTTCATTAGGCCCAGTAGCCTCAGAGAAGATCTGAATCGGTTTTCCGTTGCTCAGACTACAAAGCTTCAAGTTACATCTTAAGGTGGTGCATTGGAAATTTGCTGTCTGTGTGGGGAAGTGAAGTCATAATACGGAAAACCTGACCATGAACCGTTGAAGCCATATTGTGTTAAGAAACACCACTCCCCATGCAGACTAAAGATCCCTTGTATATTTTTCTAAGGAGAACAGACTCGCTGCGATTCGTATATAGAAGTCTAAATTTCCTGCCTCTACCCATTTCTCCTCTTTTCCCTTTTAACCCCGGTTGTCCCTTCTACCTTTATTTCTTTTTTCTTTTATTATATGGATTTTTATGAGAAAACAATAAAAGCTTCAAAGAGAGGAAAAAATAATTCGAACTTTGACTTGATATCATTAATAGAGACTAGTTTTATAGAAAAGGTAAATCTAAGATTCTGCAAATACACTTTAGGTTTAAGTATAAACAGTCTGTTAATATTGCTGCTCGAGCTGAATTAGCGCAATATACTTTAGAAACATTTATTAAAGTACAGGCTATTAAATATTTGGCAAGACTTTCAAGTAATATCTATAACCCGTTACTAGCCGATGCCTTCTCTCTGTCTAAATCTTTGCATTCAATGGACATATATACATGGTTTTCTTTTATAAATGAAGTATGTGTATCTAACAATATAGACTTAAATGAAATAACAAATACTGATTATAAAAAAAGACAAATATAGTTTCACAAAGAAAATTAAACTAAATCTAAAAAGTAATTATGAGAAATTATTTTTTGACAAATTAAATACAGCAACTGAAAGCAACAAAATTTTCTTTTATAGTAAAATAAAAACAAATTAGATTATGGAAGAATTTATTTTAAAAATGGAATATGAAAATAGAAAAAATTATTGCAAAATTCGAAAAAGTGATCATTTTTAGTGTTCGTCATGAACACTCTAGCTATCAGTTCAGCTTGAATTGGATAAAAATAGATGTTGCAGGGCGGGAAACTTTTAAACAGGTTAAAAAGTATCCTTATAAAATTGTAAATAATACAGTAAACTTACTGAATAATGTGGTAGAACGTTACATACTATGGTCCTGAAATGGTAAAAATGTTTGAACAACCTAAAGTGGGAATCGAGGTACTTAAAGGCTTTTAAGTGATGGCGGATTGAAACTAAAAAGGAGGTGTCGAATAGGCTTGAGTATACAGTACGAGACGTTTATAATACACCCAAACCAATTTCAATTACTACTTCGCTTTTATTAAACTTATTAAATTTCCTGCATTGAGAAATTAAACGATTATCGAGTACATTATAAAACGAAAATAGGGCCTATTTGTCTCACGCGTAGGAATATGAAAAAAAAATATCGAAGATGTCAAAATGGTTTCTTTACACATACCTGCCAACTTTCACGATGTTGGCGTGATCTGCACGATTTTACCTTCTGTCACGATCGTGAAACAAAAATTTGGCATAAAACACGATATTGAAGAAATTCACACGAAAAAATGTTTGTTTACACGATTTTGGCCGTTGAAGGGAGATAATCCAAATTCTCGATATTAGCCAATCAGAATCGGGTTTACATCAATCACCCGGTATTCGAGAGAAAAACAGCTGATTGGATCCGGCATGTAAATAATCGTAAATATGACGAGTTTGGTTGACTTCTTTGTTGATTTTTAAGGCTTCGGCGCATAAATAAAGTTATGTAACTGGATGGACCACCGGCAATCATAGTGAACAGTTCTTGAGTTATGAATCAGGGTTCACAATCCATGATAAAACGAGCTGCAAGCACCACGGCACAGGATGGCTATGCGAGTGACTAGGTCGTTGCAAGTTCCACGTTCTGCAGAGTTTGCATAGTTGATCTGAGTAGCCTTAATGACGTTAACAAACATATTGGTACTGTAATGCACGAAAGGTCACTCAAATCCCAGAACACCACTCTTTTGACTGAATCAGAAAAGGCAGAAAATATTTAAAAAAAATGTAATGCTTGCTTTATTTATAGAAGAATGGAATAAAAGGAGAAATGCAGTAAATGTACATCAGGCAAATAATAAAGGAGAGAGAGAGAGTGGGTTCATTAACATACTTACAACCTTTTAATTTCCCCCAAAACAGTCTGTAAATTCAAATAACAGCAACATAATGATGAACAGTTAGCACTGCTTTTTGCTTCCCTTTTACGTTAAAATTTAACAGAACATAAAACACCAAATGGTCCAAAAACAGTTCACAACTGATTTATTTGACCAAAAATATTTAAGAACCAGCTGAAATGCCCAAAACACAATAAAAGAGGAATGTCTTGCCTCCCTCAATGAAAAAATAAAGTCTTCTATAACACCTAGATGTTTGTATTTGATGAAAAAGAGTATCAAGTATTAGACAAAAAAACTTTGTGCAAACGCCTTGAAATCTCACACGACTAAAAAGGAAGGTTGCGCATAAAAACGGTCCCCATGAAGATTTTTGCAAAATGTTAATTTCTTTACAGTGATATCAAAATGATAATTAGTAATATTTATTCAGGCAAGTGCATACAGTCATATCATGTACACATAAAACAATATTTAAAACAGTGTTAAGCAATGAATACCAGTAGTTTCAAAAGTATATATATGTAATATTGAACACATAGGATAACCAATAAGGTCAAACAGACTTATTTCCCATGGGGTCCTTGTTAATAATTACAAAAAAACCTAACAGTCTACTCATATGTCCTATAAGCAAATACAAATAAACCTAAATGAACAAGTATTAAACAAAAATGGCGGAATAATACCACTGAGACACCTTAAACTTCAACACCTACGAACACTTTCAGCTCTTATAGAGCTTTGATTTTAGAAATTGAGAGAGCTAGGAATAAAAAAATCAAAAGAGAAAATAGAATATGTAAATACTGCAATTTAAATAAAATTGAAAATGAAACTCATTATTTTTTCACATGTCCGAAATATGAAAGTGAACGTAAAGAATTAATGAAAAATATAAATAAAATTTTCAACTCAAAAACTTGATTTCGTCTTTTCAATGCATGCAGTATGTTGTTCCATTTATAAAAAAGTCATTAATACTGAGGAAAGTGGAAGCCCAGACTGCATTAGTTCATTGTATTTGTGTAATGTATTTTGTATTTGTATTTTACTTATGCCATCAGCCCTCCGGGGAATAATTGTGCATTTGTGAATAAAGACATAATTAAAAAATGTTTTTATCAATTAACTTGTTCTCTTCCTGATATAGCTGAAATATTGCTAATTGGATTTAATCATTTATTAATCAATCAATCACGTATCATGCTTAGGTTGGCCATCTGATTTAACATATAGATATAAATAGAACCGATTCAGTAAATCTGTCCCCACCGTCAGTTTGTGACGTGTATATCTTTTGTCAACTTCTGTGTTAAAGAAAACACAATGTCATCAAATGTGGACGGAAACCGTTCGAATATTGTGTACATTCATACACAATGTGGGATTTTGTCATCTTTTTACAAAAGGACTGCCAGTTATTGACATAGAAGCAAACAATGAATCAGTCACAACATCACTGCATTTGATTGGTCAAGAAGGTCAGGTAAGGACACATTTATTGAATCGACCCTAAGCGCACGTATCTCGCCTATTTTAAGGTAATTTTTCACCAATCATGCTGCAAAATGGCTTTTTTTACCCCGCCAGAACCGTCTTGGATTTTACCAGTCTTGCATTATCAGGTATTCCTGTCGTTCTGTCTGCCTTGTCAATCTGTGAGTCTGTGTGTCATCCTGTTGGAAATCTGCATGATATCTTTTATTTCACTTTGTATGTAATTTCTGACTTCATCATGTCTGTCTGTCGACTTGTCTGACTGTCGACCTGTCGACATGTCAACATGTCTTCATAATTGCATGATATCCCTTTTTTATCGTGTCTACAAGATTTTTTGTGTCGCCAGCTGTAAGCAGAGTCGACACATAGGGATTACTATCCGTCGTCTTGCGTCGTCGTCCTGCGTCGTCGTCGTCCTGCGTCGTCCCGACAGTTTTTGAATCCACAACTCCTTTCAGGATATGTTGTTTAACTGGTGTAGTTGTGCACCTGATACTTAGAATTATTTTTATTTTGCAGATTTTAGAGGTTAACAGAGCCAAAATTGCTCATTTGTGAGTCTGTTGGTTTTGAATCCGCAACTCCTTCAAAACTGCTAGTCAGATTCTAACAAAACTTTCAGGATAGATTGTTCACCTGATGTAGTTGTGCACCTTATATATAGAATTTTGATTTTACAGATTTTAGAGGTTCACAGAGCCAAAATTGCTCATTTGATAATCTGGTTTGTTAATCCCCAATTCCATCACAACTATAAGTCAGATTCAAACCAAACTTGCAGGATATGTTGTTCACCTGATGTAGTTGTGCATCAGGTTCACTGAGCCAGAATAGCTCATTTGTTAATTCTGTTTGTTTATGTGGATCTCCTTCAAAACTGGAAATCATATTCCAACCAGCCTTTCAGAATACATTGATTACATGATATAGTTGCCCACCCGATATTTAAAATTTTGATTTACAGATTTAAGAGGTTAATAGAGCCAAAATAGCTCATTTGTTAATGGTTTAATCTTCGACTCCTTCACAACTGTCTGTCAGATTCCAACCTAATTTTCAGTATATGTTGTATATCAGGTCTGGTTAGCACATTATACTTAGATTTTTTTTCCCGATTCTAGAGGATTGCCAAGCCACTAAGCTCATATGTTAAATCAGATTGTTGATCTGCAAGTCCTTAAAACTGTAATTCATATTCTTAACCAAATTTGCAGAATATGTTTTTCTCCTAATCTAGACATGCACATTATAAGTAAAATTTTAATTTGGCATATTTTAGAGCTTCACTTGACCAAAAATGGCTCTTCTGTAGTGCAGGCGACACAAGTGTTCCATGGAACACCCATCAATTTTTTAACTTGCATGCTTGTACTCATTCTGCCTGTCGATTGGTTTATTTGTTGACGATTTTAACCTTAGATTATGGGTTACAGCTGGCATACTAATAAAGCCAAAAGATCAGGTCTGGGGTAGGGACTGCAAATTAAAGTAAATTCCTTTATGAAGGGATGCGGGGTCGCTTAAGTAAGATACTGATCTGAAGCGCTAGAACATATAAAGCGTGTTTATGCATGTACAATGTATAATCGTATCAAACTTTATAACCTACGTGCAAGTGCACGTGAACTGTTAAGTTGCTGGGACTGCTGATACAAGCTGAGCTAACCGCTTTTAAAAAACTTAACGTGATAGTTCATGCGTGACTGAGGGTTCAGGGATACCATCTGGGTGTGGACATAGTTAAGGAGTCGTTGGCATGGAATTGGTGTGTACTCCTCAAGACGCAACTGATAATCAAATATCATATGGTTAGGCTTAATTGCTTGCGAAAAACTTAACGTGGTCACTCATGCATGACTCGAGGGTTGGGTCATTTGCGTTAAATTTTACCGATACTAATGCGCATCAAATACTAGAACTATTGACCTACAACTAACATAAGCATTGAAGTTCGAATTGTCAACACAGTTGTCATTGCCGAAATTGTATCAAAAAGTCTCACTTCTGAGACTTTTCGTCAGGGGTGAGGCAAAAGGGTAATAATTGTGAGTTTAAACTATAACCTAAGTCTAATCTGTTTACTTGGGCTGTAATGGGACTATCAAATAATAAGTCTCTGCTGATATTTACATCGTGTTTATTGAAGCGCAATACCATCTTTCATAAGTAGTGTGCCGCCGTGCGCGGTCTCGGCTTATGAATAGGCCCGCAGCATCCTCTGAGCTTGGAGTATGAGTCCTCCTAACAGAGGACCCCGAGGGAACCCCGGGATGTAGAAATAGGACCTAGTATCTCCGGCTTGCGGGGTGCGACCCCTCCTAAACGGGGGCTGACCCCGAGGGTCCCGGGATATAGAAATAGGACCCATTCCGTGGTTGTGCGGGATTAATAAATACACAACCCATCTTTCGGATGGGATGTAAACTCAGGTCCACGTGTTGGAAGAAATGCCACACTTCCTGCACGTTAAAGAACTCTTGTAGCAAGCTTTTTTTGAGTGGTCCGTAGGTGATCGGCTACAAGGCGAAATTCTCCACCCTTTTCGATTTCACCCTACTTTTCCAGTGGCAGTCCCATGACCCTTTCCATACACCAAAGTGATTATTTATTAACAAACTTGTTCTCGTCTTGATAAAGCTGAAATATTGCTCAGTAGACGTTAAACAATATTCAATCAATCAATCAATCATAAGTAGTGTGTAAAGTACCCTTTCTGAGCATGTGATACCACTTATTTAGCTTATTTGTCGATTTCTATACTTGATTCAAACGGTATTATCTTTCCAACGGTGAAATGTTATTAAGCAGGCGCAGATCCAGGCAATTTGAAAGGGGGGTTCCAAATAGAATTTAAAGAAAATATCGCTGAGCGGAGCGAGGCGCGAAAATTCTTTTTTGGGTTTTGCTTGGTACAACATTGGATTTTCATTAAAAATACATGATTGCCCACAAAAAAGGGGGGTTCCAACCCCCGGAACTTCCTCCCCCTTTGGATCCGCTAATGTTAAGGGGTACATCAATATATGATTTCTGTCAATGTTCACTGTGTTACCAATTGCAATAACAGTATAATAACAAACAAAATACCGAAGTTACTGAAAAATTAGTTTCTGCATATGCGCATTTCGACAACTTTTGTCTCTTTAGTGCAGATCAAATCAAAACATTTGGAAATCCATTAACCGAAATATGTGTAAACGCGGATAAAGAAGAACTTGCAAATAGGATTTAAATAGGAAAGCAATAATCAGCTAAGGACAGAGCTATATAAGAGGGGATATAATCTTTAGGTTTTAACTCTTTAATCTAGATATTGCAAGTTTTCATATAAAATCGGTTTTTCGGGCCAGCACTGAAGTACTGGCTACTGAGTTTGTGAATACCCTCAGGGACTAACAGTCAACCAGCAATGGCATCGACCCAGTGGTAATAAAAAACAAAATACCGGACAACTTATGTCTCTTCAGTGCAGATCAAATCAAAACACTTGGAAATCCATGAACCGAAATATGTGTTAAGCTGATAGAAAACAAATTACCAATAATCTAAATAGGAAAGCAAAAATCAGCTAAGGACAGAGGTATGCAAGAGGGAGATAGTCGTTAGGTTTTAACAAAATTTTCCTAAATTTAGATATTGCAAGTTTTCAAATAAAATCGATTTTCGGGCCAGCACCGAAGTACTGGCTACTGGGTTGGTGAACACTAATAATACTATATCTAAGGGACCGACTGTTTAACTTGAAAAGGGGGGGGGGGGCTATGGTTTTTTTTTCAAAAAAAAAATATTTTGGCTGCCAAAATGATGAAAAAAAATTTTCTGAAAGAGGCTGTATGCCTAAAAAAATAATGTTAATTTTGAAAAAAATATTTTGTTGATACGCGTGAAAAAAATAAATAATTTTTTTCGCGGAAAGGCTTTCTTTCCATACCCAATCCCTATAGGGACTCATTCTGAGTAAATATTACATTTCAAGATGCCTTTAATTAATCTCATGTAGTGATTCTGACATTTTTCTGTGCTTTCTTCCCTCCAATAGATTTTGTTCCTTGTGCCTGGTATCCGTTATCAATTAAAGCTCCGCGGTTTTTTTGTGCCCATAATTACGCACACTTGTTGAAAAAATCGCAAAATAAAGATATAATGAATGATTTCCGGGAACTGATACTTTCAGAAAATGTCCAGTAGATATTAATGAAAAGACGGAATCATTGATGTTTGGGATATGGTCTAAAACATGAACGTCCCATCACTTTTATTGGAGACATCGCCGTGAAAAATAGCAAACTTGGATAATCTAATCCTTCCCTACAGTTGTTTAAAGAATCTTGGGAAGTAAAATTTTATGTGTAGATAACTTATTATATGTAAAATAAATATGACAATTCATTTACACCAATTTCATAGGCTTTGTTGACTTATTAATAAAATTCTGTACCCTCCCTACCGCATGTAAAGAAAAATGAGCTCCGTGTTTTTTGTGCCCGCTCCGGTACTGTGTATCGGAATACCCGGCGTGGTACTAGTTTGTAAATTTCATGTACTTTGGAACTAAATTCAATGTAATCAAATTGTTGACATTCAAAAAATACAGTGCGGGTCAAGTTTAATCTAGGACTTAGAGATGTGAGTGGTTTTTGGGCTATATGTCCTGAAACCAAGTACTTGTTGGGGAATTAAAAAAAGGTGACAAAGCATTAGTTTTGCCTATTACTAATTTTGTAAATGGAGTACAGCAGTGTATCTGGTTGTATAATTGTAGGAGATGGAGAGATTCCTTCATGATGAAAGAGAAAAAGTTAATTGGGCTGATATGGACTGCGTGGTTGTTAAAATAATGAGTCATGGAGACAGTAGAGGTATTATAGGAGTAAATGGTGAAGTAATCAGCCACAAAAGATTAACAGAGGTTTTCAAGCCTCATAATTGTCCAGGACTAGAAGGAAAACCGAAGTTATTTTTTGTGCAGGCTTGTCAAGGGACAGATAGAGGTACAAGTTAATAAATGTTTATCACTGAATAGTAAAATGTATACTAATAGGTTTTGGTAAATTTAAATTGATATCTCACCTGCTTTCCTACTGTAAACAGGTATGTAAATGAGAACCAAAACACAGGGGTTTCTATTTGTCGTCTTGCATTGTCGTCCTGCTTTGTCTGTCAGTATCTTTACCCTTTGCTTTTGAAAAAGCAGGGTATCGTCCTGCTTTGTCTGTCAGTATTTTCCCCCTGCTTTGAAAAAAGCGGGTATATAGTATTCATTGTGTCCGTCCATCTGTCAGTTTGCAAATCCTCTTAATATTCTGAAAGATTAAAATTTAAACCTTTATCACATTTTTACACAGTGAACCTACTATTTTAGATTTTCATCCGGACAATTTTTGGGGTTTCCCATAGCCATACATTGACTTAGTCATACATTGTCATTGGGAGGGGGAATGGTATGCTATCCGCAAGTCCTCGAAACCAAGGAGTAGCATTTGATGAATCTTTCAGAGAATCTTCTAGTATATCACATTTCACCTCCTAGTTTAGACTTTGACCTGAATAATTTTTTGGTTTCCCATAGCCATGCATTGACATATGTCATTTGAGAGGTATTGGTATGGCATCTTCAACTCGTCCTACACCAATGAATAGAAGATGATGAGAATCTGTAATCTGTTTTAAATTTTGATCTGAACAATTTGGGGATTTCCCATAGCCATGTGATATCAATTGAAGACTGAACACTGGAATGATTTAGGGAATTTCTGTTACAAAGTTTGATCTTTTTCGTTTCGATTCGACAAAAAACATGACCCTAAAATAATATTTTGATCATCTCATCTGAAACACCTAAAGGATTTTCTTTCAAACTTACCTGGAATGTTGTATAGAAGGTTGTCTTACAATAATTTGCTCATTTATTTTAGATCTGATAAGAAAATTGGCTACCAGGTATGAACTCCTGTTGAAAAAACATTTTTCTTTATCTGCTCTGATACCCCTGAAGCAAATTTAACTAAACTGTACTGAAATGATTTTATGAAGGCTCTGTTACAACCATTGCTCAATTTTGTTCCGATTCAATAAGAACCATGGACGCCACTTAGGTAGATATTTTAACATTGGATCCTACTGGAAAACCATAATTTTCATAAATCTGCTCTAAAACTACTGAAGCAGATATAGCTAAACTGTACTTGAATGGTGCAGGTAAGGTCCGTTTATTCAGATTGGGCAAGAAGCATGTCCACCATTGCAGAACACATTTTACATTGGACCTAATGGAAATATTTTGGCCATCTCCTCTGAAACACCTGAAGTAAATTGAAGAAATCTTTTACAGAAATGTTGTGTAAGTGACCATTTACAAAGGTCATTTTATTTGGATCAGATAAAAATATATGGCCACCAGTGTGGAACATGGTATAGCATTTGTCCCTATGGGATAAACAACATTTTTATCATCCGCTCTGAAACTATATTTTAACAAATTTGATTAAATATTACAGGTATGATGTGAGAAAGGCCCTTAATATTACTTATTTTGCCCCAATTCAACAAAATCATGGTGCAGAACGTAGTTCAATATTGGCGCTATTGGAAAATCATATTTTATCATCTCATTTGAAACCCTGAAGCAAATTCAACCATGCATTACAAGAAGTTGTATGGGTTCTTTACAAAATTTCTCAATTGGTTCGATCCGATAAAACACGTGTAAGCTAGTGCGGAACTTGGGTAAACACTGGCCATATTGGCTAATCATATTTTGATCATCTCCTATGAAACATCTGAACCAAATTTAACTTTGTACAAAAAGTCCTGTACAGTAATTGCCCATGTTGTTTGGATCTGATAAAAAGCATGGCAAGGACATTTGATTCTATGGCAAATCATAATTTCTAGCTCACCTGGCTATAGCCATGGTAAGCTTTTTCCTTCTCTTGGCGTAGATCTTCTGTCCTTCAGTCGATCGTCCCTCCGTCGTAAACTTTTCTTCAAAAGTCTTCTCCTCTAAAACTACTAGGCCATTATAAACCAAGCTTGGCCGGGATTATCACTAGGGTATGTAGTTTAAAAATTGTGTTCGGTTAGTCAGAGGACCAAACAACATGGCTGCTATTACTAAAAATATACATAGGGTTAAATTGCTGTATTTGGCAGATAACTCAAAAATCATTTCAGATATAGAAAATCTGACATACAAAATATGATCGTCTTGACAAGAGCTACTTACGCTGCAATTTTTGAGAAAATCTGTTGGCCCATTTTGGAGTAAATGCCCTTTTTAGCTGACCTGGCTATGCCAGGGTGAGCTTTTGCCATTACTTGGCGTCCGTCCGACCGTCTCTCGTAAACCTTTTTTCAAAAATCATCTCCTCTGAAACCACTTGGCCAATTTAATCCAAACTTGGCCTGGGTCATCACTAGGGTATGTAGTTTAAAAAAATGTGTTCGGTTAGTCCGAGGACCAAACAACATGGCCGCTGTTTTTTAAATTAGAGCTTAGGGGTAAATTGCCGTTTTTGGCAAATAACTCAAAACCCGTTGTAGATATCAGAAATCTGACGAGGTAAAATTGTTCAGAATGGTGAGATCTATCTGCCCTTCAATTTTGAAGAAAATCTGAAAACCCGTCTCAGAGTTACAGCCCTTTTTACCGTAAAATTTTCAAGATTTAGGCATCTTTTATATTTTATTTCAAAAACTGTAACAGATAGAGGTGAAGTGTAAATAGGAAAAATGTTCAGCATATCAAAATCTACATACTCTGCAATTTTGAAGAAAATCCAAATGCCTGTGTAGTAGATATTGACTGTTTTTCACCAAAAAAAATTATGTTTACAATGCACATAGTTTATGGATTATTTCCCTTTAAATTATGTTTTCAAATCTTCTTTGGTGTACTTTTCTCTTTTAAGTTTTAGAGAAATTCCCTGCTATCACTTTATTAAGAACAATTATTTGTTACATAATCAAAAGCAAAAAAGTGTATTTGTACAAATTTTTATAATTTTTTGCAAAAATAATTTAATACAGGGGTTTGTTTTTTAATGCTCTTAATTTTTCGTAGATATTGTGTACTTGTACATGAGATTTTATCTCATGTGAACACTTTGTTTATAACTATTATCTAAATTTGTGTAAGTTCTGAAACTAAGGTTTAACTCCCTCGATTGCTGTTTTGTCCTTAGCCATATTTGATATTACTAATTATTCGGATTTCGTTTGGTTTTATGCATTTTTGAACATTTTTTAAATCGTGGATTTCCTATATTTAGGTTCTTGTGCTGCTGATCAGGAATTTATTTCCGAAATGGCCATACATCTCATTTAAATTACCGGTAATTGCAGTTGGAGTTAATATATGTGTTATGGTCTCATGTTCATTTACTCCATATCATTTCGTAAAATATTGTATATAAATGTATATTGTGTCCATCAGTGATTATTGTTTGCCTACCATGCAAATATCTTTCCTAGATTTAGTTTGAAGTAGCACCTTGGCTTCATAGCCTGCATTGACTTTATAACTAACATGGCTACACCATGATGAGCTGTTGCCATCATTGTGTCCGTGGTCAGTCCGTCGTAAACTTTTCATTCAAACATCTTCTCTGAAACCGTTGGTCCAATTGGAACCAAACTTAGTCACAATAGTCCTTAAGTGGTCTCCTTTAAAAAATAATTGTCCGGCAAGTCCGCACGCCATCCAAGATGGCTGCCAGTGGGATCTTTGTCGAAAAATGGACCCTACATTCAAAGATTTCTCATCTGAAACTACTTGACAAATTGGAACCAAATTTGGTCACAGTGGTCCTTAGGTTGCCCTTTAAAAAATGTCTGGCAAGTCCGTATCATATCAAAGGTGGCCACCAAAGGGGAATGCGGTTTTGACATTGAACCCTATGGGAAAGCATTCAAAGATCTTCTCTAGATCTGAAACCACTGCTCCAATTGGAACCAAACTTCGTCACAATAATCCTTGGGTGGTCCCCTTTATAAATGGTGTTCGGCAAATGACCGCCAGCGGGTAACTTTGTCGAAAATTGGACAATATTGCAAAAATCTTCTCCTCTGAAAATACTGGGCCAGTTGGAACCAAACTTAGTCACAATGGTCATTAGGTGGCCCCTTTAAAAAAGTGTTCGGCAAGTTCACATCAAATCCAAGAGGGCCGCCAGCGGGGGATGTGGTCTTAACATTTAACCTTCTAGGGAAACATACTCAAAGAACTTCTCCTCCGATGAGTACATAGCCAATTGGAATCATACTTGGTCACAATGGTCTTTACTTGGTCCGCTTCATAAAATGTGTCCAGCATTTCCGCATAGCATCCAAGATGGCAGTCAGTCGGGAACATTGTGTAACCTTGGACTTTATGGGAAATCATTCAAAGATCTCTGAAAATACTTGGCCAGTTGGAACCAAAGTGAGGCATAATGATCCTTAGATGGTCTTTTTCAAGAAAGGTGACAGTTGGTCTACGCCTCATGAAACAAAGCTGAAAACGGGGAACATAGTTTAATTTCGGATTAGATGGCATCAATGTCTATCAACAATCTTGAAAATGAGACCCTTAAACGTTGGGATTATTTTGATTTATTGTGTCAGCAATGGCCCAGGATAGCAATACAGGCTCTTGAGAACCTCTTGTTCTGTATAATTTTTAAAATTTTGATGTTTTTTTATGTTTTGTTAAAAAACTATAACAGATAGAAGCTTAAATTGCAAAAATGATCAGTATGTCAAGACCTACCATTCTGGCAATTTTGAAGAAAATCTAAATACCCATATAGGAGTTATTGCCCTTAATTGGTCCATTTTTTCATGATTGCGTCGCCTGCTGTAAGCAGAGTCCACAAATAGGGATTACTATCCGTCGTGTTACGTCGTCGTCGTCCTGCGTCGTCTGTCGGTTTTTGAATCCATAACTCCCTCAAAACTACTAGTCCGTTTCCAACCAAACTTTCAGGATATGTTGTTCACTTGGCGTAGTTGTGCACCTGATACTTAGAATTTTGATTTTACGGACTTAGAGGTTCACGGGGCAAAAATTACTTATTTATGAGTCTTTCAGTTTTGAATCCGCAACTCCTTTAAAACTGCTAGTCCAATTCCAACCAAACTTTCAGAATATGTTTTTCACCTGGTATAGATGCGCACCTGATACTTAGAATTTTGATTTTACACATTTCAGAGGTTCGCGGAGCCAAAATTGCTCATTTGTTATTCTGGTTAGTTAATCCTCAACTCCATCATAGCTATAAGTCAGATGCCAACCAGACTTGCAGGATATGTTGTTCACCTCATCTTGTTGTGCATCAGATGATTAATATTTTGATTTTCCAGATTTAAGAGGTGCACTGAGCCAAGCTAGCTGATTTGTTACTTTAGTTTGTTAATGTGGTATTCTTTCAAAACTATAAGTCATATTCCAACCAACCTTTCAGAATTTGTTGTTCACTTGATTTAATTGTGCACCTGATACTTAAAATTCTGATTTTACAGATTTTAGAGATTCACTTGGCCAAAAATTACTCTTCTGTAGTGCAGGCGACACAAGTGTTCCATGGAACACCCATCATTTTTGTGTCGCCTGCACCTAGTGCAGAATCGACACAAAGGGATCACAATCCGTCGTCTTGCGTCCGTCCGTCTGACTGTCTGTCCGTCTATCTGTCTGTATGGCTCCAAATTTTTTACATTATCCGCATCTCCTCCTAAACTGCTAGGTACTTTCCAACGAAATTTGCAGGAATACTTCAGTATATATTGTAGATGTGCACCATGCATTTAGTTTTTGATTAATTTTTATTTTTACAGATTGTGAATTTTTCATTTTAGCTCATTGGAGTCATAGGGTATACCTGCATTATCCGCATCTCCTCATTGTGTCGCCTGCACCTAGTGCAGGATCGACACATAGGAATCCCTATCTGTCGTCTTGCGGCGTCCATCTGTCTGGCTGTCCATCTGACTGTGTGTCTGTCTGTCTGTATGGCTCCAAAATTTTTACATTATCCGCATCTCCTCCTAAACTGCTGGGTACTTTCCAACGAAATTTGCAGGAATGCTTTAGTATATATTGTAGATGTGCACCATGTATTTAGTTTTTGTGTCGCTTGCACCTAGTGCAGGATCGACACATAGGGATCACTATCTGTCGTCTTGCGTCCGTCCATCTGTCTGTCTGTCTGTCTGTATGGTAAAAAATTTTACCATTATCCGCAACTCCTCCTAAACTCCTGGGTACTTTTCAACGAAACTTGCAGGAATGCTTCAGTATATATTGAAGATGTGCATTTTCTTTGTTTAAATTTTTACATATTTTGAAGCTACTTTTGGACTTTTTAGCTTATTGGAGTCCTAGGGTATACCTCCATTATCCGCAACTCCTCCTAGAACGCTTGATAATTTCCAACCAAACTTGCAAGAATGCTTCAATATGTATTTCAGATGTGCACCATGCGTTTTGTTTTTCATTTATTTTTATTTTTTCCAGATTTTGAAGCTATTTTTGGACTTGGTCATTATAGCTTATTGGAGTCCTAGGGTATACCTTCATTATCCGCAACTCCTCCAAGACCACTTGGTACTTTCCAACCAAACTTGCAAGAATGCTTCAGTTCATATTGCAGATGTGCACCATGCTTTTAGGTTTTGATTAATTTTGATTTTTTTCAGATTTTCTAACTATCTTTGGACTTTGTCATTTTAGCTTATTGGAGTCATAAAACAACGGCAGTAGAATACCGAAGGAAGAAGGGAAGCGATGACTACAATAATCGAAGTCCAAAGACATGGCAGAAACGGTAACAGATAAAAACAAAGACAAAACAAGGACGTGAGACAGCTACAATGCACGGAAATAAAAAGATAACATTAAGAACTAAGGCACTCATAGTGTGAACTCCCATGAAAACCGGGAGTGACATCAGGTGCTCCGGAAGGGTAAGCATGTCCTGCTCCGCTAGCGGCACCCGTCACACTATCAGTGAGTCAATCCGGGGTTGAGTCAAATCCGGTTATGTCAAATCCGTGAAGACGTGAAATTTAGCTGAAAATGTCCGTTTTCATTTGGGACACAGACACGTCATATCTGTCAATGATGTCATGGTGACGGCCATAGAATTTCTGAAGGGATGAAAGTAACAAAGGCTGAACAAATCCCTGACTAAGCAGCTTTTGGGACAGTGTTTTTGCTGTATACCTCCACTATCAACAATTCCTCCTAGATCGCTTGATACTTTCCAACCACACTACCAAGAATGCTTCAATATATTGACACATAGGATCACTATCTGTCGTCTTGCGTCCGTCCGTCCGTCCGTCTTTCCGTCTGTCCGTCTGTCAGTCTGTATGGTCCAAAAATTTTACCATTATCCGCAACTCCTCCTAAACCCCTGGCTACTTTTCAACGAAATTTGCAGGAATGCTTCAGTATATATTGAAGATGTGCACCATGCATTTAGTTTTTCCTTTTATTTATATTTTAACAGATTTTGAAGCTACATTTTGACTTTGTCATTTTAGCTTATTGGAGTCCTAGGGTATACCTCCATTAACCGCAACTCCTCCTAGACTGCTTGATACTTTCCAACCAAACTTGCAAGAATGCTTCAATATGTATTGCAGATGTGCACCATCCGTTTTGTTTTTCCTTTTATTTCTATTTTCCAGATTCTGAAGCTATTTTGGACTTAGTCATTTTAGCTTATTGGAGTCCTAGGGTATGCCTCCATTATCCACAACAAACTTGCAAGAATGCTTCAATGTATATTGCAGATGTGCACCATGCGTTTAAGTTTTGATTAATTTTGATTTTTTCAGATTTTCTAACTATCTTTGGACTTTGTCATTTTAGCTTATTGGAGTCATAATGTTTTCCTCTACTATCCACATTTCCTCCGAGATCGCTTGGTACTTTCCAACCAAACCACCAAGAATGCTTCAATATATATTGCAGATGTGCACCATGCATTTAGTTTTTCATTAATTTTGATTTTTTTCCGATTTTCTTGCTATCTTTAGATTTCTTCATTTTAGCTCATTTGATTTTCAAGGGTATGCCTCAATTATCCGCAACTCCTCTTAAACCGCTTGATACTTTCATACCAAACTTGGAAGGATGCTTCAGTATATATTGTAGATGTGCACCAGGCATTTTGATTTTATTTGATTTTGATTTTTTCTGATTATCTGTGGTCTTTATCATTATCTAACAAAACAGGAATTCTTAAAAATATATAGTGCAGGCGACACATGTGTTCCGCGGAACGCCCATGCATTTTTCTTTATTTTTGTTTTCCAGATTTTGCAGCATTTTTTGGACTGTGTCATTTAAGCTTATTAGAGTCATAGGGTATACCTGCATTATCCGCATCTCCTCCTAGACCGCTTGGTACTTTCCAACAAAATTTGCATGATTACTTCAATATATATTGAAGATGTGCACCATGCATTTAAATTTTGATTAATTTTAATTTTTACAAATTTTGAAAATTTTTGAACTTTGTCATTTTAGCTCATTGGAGTCATAGGGTATACCTCCATTATCCTCATCTCCTCCTAGACCTCGTAGCACTTTCTTACCAAACTTGGAAGAATACTTCAATATATATTGAAGATGTGCACCATGCATTTGGTTTTTGATAGATTTGATTTTTACATATTTTCTAGCTATTTTGGACATTGTCATTTTAGCATATTGGCGTCATAGGGTATACCTCCATTATCCAAAACTCCTCCTAGACCGCTTGGTACTTTGCAACCAAACTTGCAAGAATGCTTCGGTATATATTGCAGATGTGCACCATGCATTTTGTATTTCATTTATTTTTTTTTTTAGATTTTTCTAGCTATCTTTGGACTTTGTCATTTTAGCTTATTGGAGTTTTAGGGTATATCTTCATTATCCCCAACTCCTCCTAGACAGCTTGTTAATTTCCAACCAAAGCTGCAGGAGTGCTTCAATATATGTATATATATATTTCAGATTTGCTCCATGCATTTAGTTTCTCATTAATTGTGATTTTTTGTCTAACTATCTTTGGACTTTATTATTATGTAACAAAAGAGTATTTCTTTAATATAACAGTGCAGGCGACACATGTGTTCCGCGGAACACCCATGCATTTTTGTGTCGCCTGCACCTAGTGTAGGATCGACACATAGGGATCACTATCCGTCGTCTTGCGTCCGTCTGTCTGTCTGTCTGTCCGTCTGTCTGTCCGTCTGTATGGCTCAGAAAAATTTAAGCATTATCCGCATCTCCTCCTAAACCGCTAGACATTTTTTAACCAAACTTGCAGGAATGCTTCAGTATATGTTGAAGATGTGCACCATGTATGTTGTTTTTCTTTAATTTTGTTTTTTTCCAGATTTTAAGCTGTTTTTGGACTTTGCCATTTTAGCTTACTGGAGTCTTGAGGGTACGTCTCCATTATCCGCAACTCCTCCCAAACTGTTTGGCACTTTTCAACCAAACTTGCAGGGATGCTTCAGTATATGTTGAAGATGTGCACCAAGTATTTTGTTTTTCTTTAATTTTGTTTTTTACAGATTTTACGCTGTTTTTGGACTTTGCCATTTTTGCTTACTGGAGTCTTGATGGTACGTCTCCATTATCCGCAACTCCTCCCAAACTGTTTGGCACTTTTCAACCAAACTTGCAGGAATGCTTCAGTATATGTTGAAGATGTGCACCATGTATTTTGTTTTTCTTTAATTTTGTTTTTTACAGATTTTAGGCTGTTTTAGGACTTTGTCATTTTAGCTTACTGGAGTCTTGAGGGTACGTCTCCATTATCCGCAACTCCTCCTACACCGCTTGGCACTTTTCAACCAAACTTGCACGAATGCTTCAGTATATGTTGAAGATATGCACCATGCATTTTGTTTTTCTTAATCTTGTTTTTACAGATTTTACGCTGTTTTTGGACTTTGCCATTTTAGCTTACTGGAGTCTTGATGGTACCTTTCCATTATCCGCAACTCCTCCTAAACCGCATGTCACTTTTCCACCAAACTAGCAGGAATGTTTCAGTATATATTGAAGATGTGCACCATGCATTTTGTTTTTCTTTAATTTTGTTTTTTACAGATTTTAGGCTGTTTTAGGACTTTGTCATTTTAGTTTATTGGAGTCTAAGGATATGCCTCCATTATCCTCAACTCCTAATAAATGGCCCGGTATTTTCTATCAAACTTGGAGGAATGAAACTTCTGTATATAATTTAGATGTGCAACTTGGACTTTGTAATTCTATTTTGAACACAAGAATTCTTAAATATATATAGTGCAGGCGACACATGTGTTCCGTGGAACACCCATGCATTTTTTTTTTCGTCTTACATTTCAAAAACAATTTGGGATAGAGGTTAACTTTGTATTGCAAAAATGTTCTGCATATTAAGATCTATTGACATGGAAATTTTTAAAAATATGAACCAATTTTGAAAAATATCAGCCAATTTTGAAAACCCATTTAGGAGCTGATGTTATACATTTTTTATCGTATAAATTTCAAAAATGATTTCAGATAGAGGTTAAGTTTAAATTTCAAAGATGTTCAGCATGTAAAGGATTACATTTTATAAGGGCCCCGCCACTATGTGGCGGACGCCCTATAGTAATCGCTCTGTCCGTCCGTCCGTCCGTCTGTCTGTCCGTCCGTAACAAAGTCGTGTCCGGTCTATAACTCTTTTGTCTTTTGAGATAGGCTTTTGATATTTTGCATGTAGATAGATCACTTCAAGACGATGTGTCATGAACAATGAATGGTGACCTTTGACCTTGACCTTTGTCTTCAAGGTCAGATTTTTGCTTTTCTAGTGACAAGCTGTGTCCGGGATATATCTTTTTTGTCTTTTGAGATAGGCTTTTGATATTTTGCATGTAGATAGATCACTTCAAGTCGATGTGTCATGAACCATGATTGGTGACCTTTGACTTTGACTTTTGTCTTCAAGGTCAGATTTTTGCTTTTCTAATGTTAAGTTGTGTGCAGGCTATATCTTTTTTGTCTTTAGAGATAGGCTTTTGATATTATGCATGTAGATAGATCATTTCAAGACCATTTGTCATGGACCATGAGTAGTGACCTTTGACCTTGACCTTTGTCCTCAAGGTCAGAATTTTGCTTTTCTAATGACAAGTCGTGTCTGGGCTATAACTGTTATGTCTTTTGAGATAGTCTTTTTATATTTTGCATGTAGATAGATTATTTGAAGACGATGTGTAATGAACCATGACTGGTGACCTTTGACCTCGACCTTGGTATCAATGTCAGATTCTTGCTTTTGGATATTACATTCTGTTTATATCTTGATGATAGAATTGTGTCCATACCTGTGTTGTGTCCACACTTGTACTGTGTCCACATCTGTATTGTGTCCACACACACTTAAATTTGCACTTATATACAGCGGGGCCCACAGAGATGGCTGCCATTTCTCTGATGTCTAGTTGAATATGGTCTAGATGTCAAACCTTATTCCTTCGGTATTCTACTGCCGTTGTTTTAAGATGTCTGCCAATCAGGAACTATGTTTGACATTGGACCCTATTGAAAAACATGGTTAAGATTTTCTTCTCTGTAACAATTAGGCCAGTCGGAATCAAAGTTGGTCACAATAGTCGTTAGTTGGTCCCTTTAAATGTGTCAGGCACGTAAGTATTACATACAAGATGGCGGCTAGCGATATGGACCTCATGGGAAATGCATTTCAAAATCTTCACCTCTCAAACAACAGAGCCAATGGGAACCAAACTTGATCACAATAGTCCTTGAGTGGTCCCCTTCAAATTATGTGATTTTTATGTTCGTAGCTTATCCAAGATGACCGCCAGCGGGGAACATAGTTTAACATAGGGACCCTATCGGAAATGCATTCAGAAATCTTATTCTTTGAAACTACCAAGCCAGTTGGAACCAAACGTGGTCACAATAGTATTTTATTTCCCTTCAAAGTTTGTTATTGTGTCGCCCGCACCTAGTGCAGGATCGACACATGGGGATCACTATCCGTCGTCTGGCGTCCGTCCGTCCGTGTGTCTGTCTGTCTGTCTGTCTGTCCGTCTGTCTGTCTATCTGTATGGCTCTAAAATTTTTACATTATCCGCATCTCCTCCTAAACGGCTTGGTACTTTCCAACGAAACTTGCAGGAATGCTTCAGTATATATTGTGGATGTGCACCATGTATTTTGCTTTTCTTTATTTCTGTTTTTCCAGATTTTAAAGTTATTTTTCGACTTTGTCATTTTAGCTTATTGGCGTGATAGGGTATACCTCCATTATCCGCAACTCCTCCTAGACAGCTCGGTACTTTCCAACAAAACTAGCAGGAATGCTTCAATATATATTGTAGATGTGCACCATGTATTTTGTTTTTCTTTATTTCTGTTTTTCCAGATTTTTAAGCTACTTTTCGACTTTGTCATTTTAGCTTATTGGCGTCATAGGGTATACCTTCATTATCCGCAACTCCTCCTAGACTGCTTTGTGCTTTGCAACCAAACTTGCAAGAATGCTTCAATATATATTGCAGATGTGCACCATGCATTTTGTTTTTCATTTATTTTGATTTTTTTTCAGATTTTCTAGTTATTTTTGGACTTTGTCATTTTAGCTTATTTGCGTCATAGGGTATACCTCCATTATCCGCAACTCCTGATAGACCACTTGATACTTTCCAACCAAACTTCAATGCAGATGTGCACCATGCATGTAGTTAATCATTAATTTTGATTATTTCTGATTATCATTGGACTTTGTCATTATAAAACAAAACAGGAATTCTGTATATATAGATATATAGTGCAGGCGACACATGTGTTCCGCGGAACACCCATGCATTTTTTTATGTTCTGACCCTATGGGAAATGTATTCAAAGATCTTCTGCTCTGAAACTAATAAGTCAATTGGAACCAAACTTGGTAACAATAGTCTTTGGGTTGTTAGTGATGTTTAACTCATTTCACGAAGTTAGGGGTCTTATGTGATAGCCCTAGCGTCGGCGTCCGCGTCCCGTTAGGAAGAATGGTTTAAGTCAATCCTGCTTACTGACATGTCCCACATTAACCATATTGGTATGTATGATCCATTTCTGGATGACAACTACAATGCTTGCTTCAGATATTGACTGTGAAATATATATTTGACGCATGAGTGACTTGGTTATAAAGAATGGTTTAAGTCCATTCCAGCTTATTGATATTATGTTTGAAGAATTTTGGGATAACAACAATGCATAATTCGGAGGCTGACTGTGACCTATATTGTACACATGTGCTACTTGGTTAGGTAGAATTGGTTCAAGTCCAGTTTACTGACATGTCCCTCATCAACCATATTGGTATGTATGATGCATTTTTAGATGACAACAACAATGCATGCTTTGGATGCTAACTCTGACTCATATTTTTACAATGAGCGACTTGGTTAGGTAGAATGGTTTAAGTCCATTCTCGCTTACTGGCATGTTTCATATCAACAATATTGGTATTTATCATTCATGATGCATTTTTTGATGACAACAACAATGCATGCTTCGACTACTGTCTGTTAACTACATTTTACATATGACCGACTTGGTAAGTAGAATGGTTAAAGTCTATTCATGCTTACTTACATGTCCCACATCAACCATATTGTCATGTATGATGCATTTCTAGATGATAACAATAATGCATGCTTCAAATACATTATGCTGTCTGACCTACATTTTACACATGAGCAACTTGGTTAAAGTCTATTCATGCTTACTTTACATGTCCCACATCAACCATATTGTTATGTATGATGCATTTCTAGATGATAACAATAATGCATGCTTCAAATGCATTATGCTGTCTGACCTACATTTTACACATGAGCAACATGGTTAGGTAAAATGGTTAAAGTTTATTCCTGCTTACTGACAAGACTACAACAATCCATGCTTTGGATGTTGTCTGTGACCTACATTTTACACATGAGTGACTTGGTTTGGTAGAATAGTTTAAGTCCATTCCCACTTACTGACATGTCTGGCATTAACCAAAATAGTATTTGTGATGCATTTTGGGATGAAAATAACAAATGCAGGCTTCACATTCCTACTGTAACCCAGGGATTTACCTCCGCTTATTTCAGGTTGGGTCCCGAGGACCCATATTCAATTTTCTTTGGTCCTGCTACAAAAAATGTGGGTCCCAGGAGGTCACATAAATTAAACTTGATTGATTGATTAGTTAGTTTTACGTCCAATGAGCTATGTTTTGCTTTATCAGGACGGGAACAAACAAGTTTATCAATTCAGAAAATGATATGTAAAAAAAGTATTACAGGTGGAAGGGACAAAAGGGGTTATGAATTTTGATTGACACTGGAAAATCTAAGAAATGGGTAGGGACAGGAAATTAAGCCTTTATACGACTCCTAGTGAGTCTGTTCTAGAACAAAAAAAAATAGAATGAGTCTTTATACTGCATGGGGCGGCGTGTTTCTCCTCACAGTTTAGCTACAATTGTTCGTGGTTAGGCTTTCCGTATTATTGACTTGACTACCCCCACATATACAGGGTATTGCCTTATCCATCATCTCGGGGCGCACCCGGCAGCTCGGTCGATTGTCCGGAGTCGCTTAAACCGATTCAGGTGCCAAGTAAATTTTACTTTAGACCAATGATACTTTTTATCATTTTGATATATGCACAAGTTTAATTAAAGCAAGTTTGTGGTGTGTTTTTAGTTCTCTTTTACCTCAGCCCGAACACAAATGTCAAAAGTTATGATGCCGTCAAAGAATTGGCCAATTTGGAAAGATCTTTTTTTTCTACTTCCCTATTACCCGGCTTTCACCTGCTTATTTGTTCTCGTTTTCTCATTATTTTTTTCGACGACCGCGACTGCAAAAATCTAAAGAAACGATTTAAATATACATGTTTTCTCGATTCTGTTTTTGACAGTATTCGCGCACATGTATTTCTGTGGCTAATAATGGTAACATCCGAGCTTATTTAGAAAATAGAAACAAATTGTTTAGAGTGTTTCTTGTTGATCTTGAAGTTTATTCTTTGCTGGGAATTGAGCAAAAACGCGATTCTACATTAATTGGTACCAGATCTACAGGTATTTAATAGTTTCATACATTAATTATGTTGCTTCCAATCGGACGCATATTGAAATAAAATTTGCGCCCTGTCGTTTATTTTTTTTCCTACCATTCGCGTGTTTTTACGCGTCCTGTAAATCCCTGGTAACCTACATTTTATGCATTAGCAACTTGGTTAGGTAATATGGGTAAAATCCATTTCTGCATACTGACATGTATCACTTCAAATATATTGGTATGTATGATGAATTTTGTTATGACATCATCAGTGAATGCTTTGGATGCAGTCTGTGACCTACATTTTATGCATTAATAATCTGTTAAAAAGAATGATTGTAGTCCATTCCTGTATTCTGACATGTTTAACATGTGACAATGCTGTGTAACAAGGTGAGCTTAGCAGACTGTAGCTGCTTTGTATGTTTATGTTTGTACCTCATCCAAGATAGCCACCAGCAATGAACATAGTTTAAAGTAGGGACCGTATAGGAAATGATCTTCTTCTCTGAAACCATTGAGCCAATTTGAACGTAACTTTGTCAGCAAAGTCCTTGGGTTGTCCCCTTCAAAGTTAAAATTTTATATGCACATACCCCCTCCAACATGGCTTGCATCAGGAAACATAGTGTGATGCACCCTTTCGGAAATGCATTTCAAGATCTTCTCCTCTGAAACAACTAAGTCAATTGGAACCAAACTTGATCACAATAGTTCTTGGGTTGTCCCCTTCAAAGTTAGTATATTAAGTTTGTACCTAATCCAAGATGGCGACCAGCAGGAAACTTACTTTTACATAGGGACCTCATGGGAAATGCATTCAAAGATCTTCTCTGAAACCACCTAGCCAATTTTAACCAAATCTAGTCACAACAGTCCTAGGGTTTCCCCTTCAAACAAAGTTTATAATTTTTATGTTTATACCACATCCAAGATGGCCGCATTCAAAGATCTTTTCCTCTGTTTTAGGCCATTGTTCAGGTGAGCCATACAGGCTCTTGAGAGCCTTTTGTAATCATTTGCTAATTAGCATTTTTCCGATGAGCCATACAGGTTCAGTCTCAGAGCCTCCAGGTAATACTCAAAAAAACATTTTTATGCCCCCGTGGAACGAAGTTTCTGGGGGCATATAGCTTTTGGTCTGTCTGTCTGTTTGTCTTTTTGTCTGTTTGTCCACAAAAAACTTTAACTTTGGGTATATCTTGTGAATGGTAAATGATAGGGCTGTCATATTTTGCATGTGTATTCCTTGTGGCAAGACCTTTCAAACGATACCAAAATTTTGGACCTCGTGACCTTGACCTTGACATGTGATGGACTTTTTGAAAAAAATAATAAACTTTAACATTGGGTATATCTTTTGAATGGTAAGTGATATGGCTTTCATTTTTTGCATGTGCATTCCTTGTCGCAAGACCTTTTAAATGGTACCAGAATAGTTGACCTTGTGACCTTGACCTTGGCCTGTGAACTACTGCATAAAAACTTTAACATTGAGCATATCTTTTGAATGGTAAGTGATAGTTATTTCATACTTTGCATGTGTATTCCTTGTGGAGAGACCTTTCAGTTGGTACCAGAATATTTGACCTTGTGACCTTGACCTTGGCATGTGACTGTCCGGTAAAATTTCACCAAAAAATGAAATTATATTTTGTTTTATTTTATATGTATATAGAAATTAAACTCATTTATGATGAAATGTTTCTTGATGTCTATAGAATTTTTTTTTTTGTAAAAAAGAGTTTTTAAATCATTCAGCATATTTTCTTCCTTTATTCACTTTCGTTTTACATGTATTTATATATGTATTATATACATCAAGGATGAGGGATGTTACTAAAAATATCTATTATTTCATTTCTTCTCTTCTGTGTAATTCTCCACTTTTGGGGAACCAGTATTGATGATCCCTGGTGTAATCAAAGTACTGATAACACTGATAAACATAACACAATGAGTTAGCTATAAATGTTCCAAAAAAGGGGGGTGAAAATTGTTTTCTTAATAATGCTTTGATAATGATTGAAGGGTTCATTTGGTTGACTTCTGTATTTGCATCCAATTGCAATCATCATTTGATGTGATTAAAGTTTTCTGTTGATACCAGAATTTATTTCTACAAATTATTTTGTCAGAAGGACATTCATTGTTCAAAGTTGCTAAATGTTTCTTCTTTACTTCTACCCGGGGGTAAAAGTGTTTCACAAAACACATCTTGTTTAACATTACAATATGAATGTTATTGAAAACTGCTCACGTGAGCGTCATGTTTTTAGCTCACCTGGCCTAAAAGGCCATGTGAGCTTTTGCAATCACTTTGGGTTTGTCCATCGTCCGTCAACAATTTCAAAATTCTTCTCTTCTGAAACTGATGAGCCAATTGTATTACCAAACTTTGCGTCAAGCATCACCAGGGTATGCAGTTTAAAAAGTTTGTTTGATTATTTGAAAGACCAAACAACATGGCCGCTGTGGCTTAAAATAGAACATAGGGGTATATTGCTGTTTTTTGGCAAATATCTCAAAAACCGTTACAGATATTAAAAATCTGATGGGATGAAAATGATCAGCATGGCAATATCCACCTGCCCCGAAATTTCTGAAGAAAATCCGAAAACCTGTCTTGGAGTTGTTTCCGTTTTTCCATTAAATTTTTTAAACTTTTTAAATATTTTATTTTTTATTAGAAAAAACTATAAAAGATAGAAGTCCACTTTAGATTGCAAAGATGTTCAGCATACAAAGATCTACCCACCTGGAAATTTTGAAGAAAATCTAAATACCCCTGCATGAGTTATTGCCTTTGTTTGTCAAATTTTGGTAATTTTATACATTTTGTCTACATTTCAAAAAGAAAATCAGATAGAGGTTAAGTTTGAAAAGCAAAAGAGTTCAGCTTATTAAAAACTACAATATCGACATATTTCTTACCTTGTTGAAATTCCTAAAACTCTGCTTGTTCAAATGATGTCACGTGCTGACCATATATATTCCATATTGAAAAATATACAGTCAATATCAGCCATTACATGACGTGACCATGTAAACATAAATAGTTTTGTTGCGGTTTTCACAAGTTTTTTATAAGTTTAATGGACTATTGGTAGGATATAAACATTACACGGTATGTTATTGGCCTGATATGGTATATACACAGTCAGTCAATTTAATATTTGGGCTCAAGCTATGCTCTCGGCAATATAAAATTTACTGACCGTGTATATACCATATTATGTCACTAACAGACTGTAATATATCATAATCATCAGGTTCACATCTCATACAAGATGGCCGCCACCGGGGGACATAGTTTAACTTAGGACCATATGGGACAATGTTACTTCTTGACAACACTTTATACATCAAGCTAATATTTACTAGGTATGGTAGCACGATGGTCATTAAACAAATGAAGGATTTTAGTACTGATCATAAATCTAAGATAGCTGCCACTGCTGATCTTACATTAACATTGGACCCTATGGAAATATGTTGAAAATTGGTATTTCTTGAAAAGTGTTTCATATATCAAGTTGATATCAACTAGGTATAGTAACTTGATGTTCATATACAAAATGTTATATATTGGTACCAATCAGAAATCTAAAATGGTTGCCACCAGGGAGTACAGTTTAACACAGTTTAACATAAAACTCATAGTAAAATGTTCTGAATCGTTACTTAATTCTTGAAAACTGTTTCAAACATCATATTTATATTAAATAGACAATTTAACATAACAGTAATTATCAGATGACTGACTTCATATTGATTCTTAAACCCTGTGGGAAATCTTATTTGATCAGTAGCCACCAGGTGAGCGATACAGGCTCACATGTGAGCTCCTGGGTTGTTTGTTTGTTGATGCTGCGCTTTGCATAGCTCTTCACTTCAAGATGGAAAGCTTGGTCGAACATTGTAGTTTTTGCTGACACCATTTGCTGTGATCTTATCTATGGTAAAGAAGCATAAATTAATTTTCAGGAAGAAAAAGTAAAGTTTAAACAGGAAAGCTTATTATTTTCAGACAGCATATATGTTCATATACAGATGATGAAAGAAACTAGCTATCAAGTCATCGTTCTGCTTAGTATCAAAAAATAAAGATATTGTACAAGGATAAAAATAACAAACGCCTAAAAGTTTGCACAACACCTAACACAGATATAAGATGTTTATCTGATTTAGCTGTTTCTTACAATTCATAGATGTTTATATTTATTTATATCTTTATATGTAATAAATTTATGCCCCAAAAAGGTTTTGAAAAGATATTTTGCTTTCTGTTGTCAGACGTTCTCGAGGTACTCAGAGTTACGTGTATTCTCTAGAAGATGTGCCAGTTGTTAAAACTGATAATGTAGCCGATTCACCAGTTGGACACTTTGATCTTGCTGAATCAGACGCAGCAGCTACTAAAGAACGTCCCGAACAATATGTGGAAACCATTCATCCGGATGCAGACTTTTTGATAGCTAATGCTACACCAGAAGGTAAATATACTGGTCCTGTCAATCTACAATGGATTTTTATCTAACATTTTCTGAGGTTTGAAATTTTTTTCGCACATACTGATGTGTGTTGAAAATGATTGGGAAATGTTTTAAGTAGGACAAAAAAATTTTCGCACCAGTTTACATTCATTGTACCATTACACATCATTGGTCCAACATTTTATGTCCGACAATTTTTGAAAAGTTTGGGACTTGTTCCAAATTTTTCTATGGCTCTAACCTACTGATCAGGATGTTGGACCTCTTCACTACCATTCTTCCACTTCCAAAGTATCGTTCCTTTTAATATTTTGAATTGAACCCAGTATCTCTGTAATATAGTTCTAAGAATTGGAAGATTTTTTGTAGCATCAATATGTGCAGGTTATAGGTTTAATTATTTCAGCCTGTATTACATTTAATTATACTTCAAAATGTTTGTAATTTTCTTCAGTAATTAAGAATATAACATGTATATAAATTAGAATTAATCAGAAAGCACACCCTGTCTGACCTCATATTAGATGCTGGTCAACATGAATATGATCACCAGCTGTGAAAGAATCATAAACATTATATTTAATAATAATTAAGCATGGTCGATTTCAAGGAAACATTTCTATGATTTCATTAATTGTGTCGCCTGCACCTAGTGCAGGATCGACACATAGGGATCACCATCCGTCTTGCGTCCGTCTGTCTGTCTGTCCGTCCGTCCGTCCGTCTGTATGGCTCAAAAATTTTTACCATTATCCGCATCTCCTAAACCACTGAGTAATTTTCAATGAAACCTGCAGGAATGCTTCAGTATGTATTGTAGGTGTGTACCACTCATTTAGTTTTTCTTTATTTAGGCAAAATAAAAAAATACATTAGCTTCTCAGGCACCTGCCTCATCTCTTTTCTGAGAACTAATTTTCCTTTTTTATTTAAGTTTCAAATAAAAAAAAAAACAAAATCACATGCCTCATTACTTTTTGGGCATTTCAGCAATGTAAAAAGATGCCTCATCATGATTTTGAACCATTAAAAAAAAATTTTCTGCCTCCCTGCCACATCATTTTTTCTGAAAAATGGCCTGAGAATCTAATCATTATTTTTGTATGGCCTTACGTTTTTTCAGATTTTGAAGCTATATTTGGACTTTGTCATTTTAGCTTATTGTAGTCATAGGGTATACCTCCATTATCTGCAACTCCTCCTAAACTGCTTTGTACTTTCCAACCAAACTTGCAAGAATACTTCAATATATATTGCAGATGTGCATCATGAATTTGGTTTTTGATTAATTTTGTTTTAGATTTCTAGCAATGTTTGGACTTAGTCAGTTTAGCTTATTGGAGTCATGGTAATATAGGGTATATAGCTTCATTATCCACAACTCCTCCTAGACCGCTCGGTACTTTCCAAACAAACTTGCAAGAATAATTCAATATATATTGCAGATGTGCACCATGCGTTTAGTTTTTGATTAATTTTGATTTTTTCAGATTTCTAGCAATGTTTGGACTTTGTCATTTTAGCTTATTGGAGTCATAGGGTATACCTCCATTATCCGCAACTCCTCCTAAACTGCTTCGGACTTTCCAACCAAACTTGCAAGAATGCTTCAATATATAATGCAGATGTATACATATAGCTTTTGATTAATTTTGATTTTTTTCAGATTTCTAGCAATGTTTTGACTTTGTGTCATTTTAGCTTTTTGGAGTCATAGGGTATACCTCCATTATCTGCAACTCCTCCTAGTCCACTTGCAAGAATGCTTCAATATATATTGCAGATGTGCACCATATATTTAGTTTTGATTAATTTTGATTTTTTCAGATTTCTAGCAATGTTTGGACTTCGTCATTTTAGCTTATTTGAATCATAGCTATATAGGGTATATACCTCCATTATCCACGACTACTCCTAGACCGCTTGGTAATTTCTAACCAAACTTGCAAGAATGCTTCAATATAGATTGCAGATATGCACCATGCGTTTAGTTTTTGATTAATTTTGATTTTTGCAGATTTCTAGCAATGTTTGAACTTATGTTAAGCTTATTGGAGTCATAGGGTATACCTCCATTATCCGCAACTCCTCCTAGACTGCTTGGTCCTGTCCAACCAAACTTGCAAGAATGCAATTTTTTTCAGATTTTCTAGCTATGTTTGAACTTAATTTTAGTTTTGATTTTTCATGCCCCCGGATCTTTAGATCGGGGGCATATTGTTTTTGTCCTGTCTGTCTGTCTGTCCGTCTGTCTGTCTGTATTTCTGTCTGTCCACAACTTTAACCTGGCTTATAACTTTTGAACCAGATGTGATAGGACCTTCATATTTGGTATTTGTATTGATCATGTAAAGCTGATCACCATGATGCAAATTTCACTAAGGTCAGTACAAATGTCAAAGTCACAGAGATCAAAAGGTCAAAATCTAGATTTTGCTATATCTTGTTAATTTCAATTGCTTGAGGCTTGACATTCCATATGTGAATAGATCTAATGAAGCTTATTACAAATCCCTAAAAAAATTTGGTTTAGTTTAAAGGTCAAGGTCACCAAGTGCAAAATAGAAAACTTTCACAAAAACTTTAACATTGTCTATATCTTTTCAACCAGATGTGATAGGACCTTCATATTTGGCCTGTATATTGGTCATATAAAATTGAACAGCATTATGCAAATTTCACTAAGGTCAGGTCAAATGTCAAGGTCACAGAGGTCAAAAGGTCAAAATATAGATTTTGCTATAGCCCGTTAATTGCAATTTCTAGAGGCTTGATATTCTATATATGAATAGATCTAATGAAGCTTAATACAAATCCACCAAAATAATTTTAGGTCAGGTCAAAGGTCAAGGTCACTGAGTGAAAATTTGAAAACTTTAACATTGCTGATTTTTTTTCCAACCAGATGTGATAGGACCTTCATATTTGGCTTGTATATTGATCATAAAAAGCTTAACACCTTTATGCATATTTCAGTAAGGTCAGGTCAAAGGTCAAGGTCCCAGAGGTCAAAAGGTCAAAATCTAGATTTTGCTTTTAGCTCGTTAGTTACAATTGCAAGAGGCTTAATATTCTTTATGTAAATAGATCTAATGAAGCTTAGTACAAATGTCTACTTAACCTTAATTTCTAGTGATTGCAATTATAGTATTTAGTTTGTATGGTAGACATGGTTGCTGCCGGGGGCATAGTGTTTCACAAACACATCTTGTTCTGATTATCATTGGACTTTGTCATTATATAACAAAACAGGAATTCTTAAAATATATAGTGCAGGCGACACATGTGTTCCGCGGAACACCCATGCATTTTTTATAAAAGAACTTTCATATTAATGATATTCTTTTTATTCCCCTGGGGCGAAAAGTTGTGGGGCATATTTTTTACCCTGGTCTGTCTGTTCGTTTGTCCGTCCGTTCGTTTGTCCGTACAAATGAAAACACACCTATTGATGTTTTTCAGACACTTTGCAAACAAATTCAAACTACTTCAAAGGAATCCACCTTACAATAGGTAGATGCACACACACACACACACACACACACACACACACACACACACGCATCTTTTTGAAGATTCTAGGTAGTTTCTTCACTTATCTTCATAAAACTTCATTTATGTTCTAAAAATTGAACTTTAATTATAGGCACCTATAAATATTTTACGAAAGGATATGGAGTAAATGAACATGAGACCATAGCATATATGTCTACTCCAACTGTATTAATTTTATTGAGCTGCTTGGCCATTTCGGAAATTAATTCCTCATCAGCAGCACTAGAACCCAAACAAAGGAAATCCGTTATTTAAAAAAAAAAACGTTTAAAGCGCATAAAACTAAACGAAATCCGAATAATCAGTAATATCAAATATAGCTAAGGACAAAACTACGATGGAGGGAGTTAATCCTTAGGTTTTAGAATTTACATAATTTTAAATAATAGTAATTGAATGAAGTATACACATGAGAGATATTATCTCATGTACAAGTACATCATATCTAAGAAAAATAAAGAACATACATCTCTACCACGGGGAATTGTTTTACCAACTCCACACTGCAATAAACGATATAAAGTAAATTAATAATAAATAACTTTCCTCAAGCCAACCTAATTAAAAAACATGGGGAGAATAAGTATTACTAAAATGACTGGATGTGAGTAGAATGTTAAGTTTACTGTTCCAAACCAATGAATATGGTCAAATGTGTAAAGCTGTAATGTTTTCTGTAAATAGTTTAGGTTACAACTGCGCAATTAATGTTGTTCGGAATGCATCTAGTTTTTTACCCCAATATGAAATTCAGAATTAATCATTGCAGTACGTGCTATTGGTGGAAACTTATTATAATAGGATCACCTATACACTAGTTATATAGAATTCATTAATATTTATTCCCTTTTTATATCTTTAACCTGAATCCCGGATATGTTTATGTCAGGGGTCGGATTTAAGATATTTTCCATAAAAATGCCGACCCTTTTTATAGCCCCAATTTTCACCAAGAAGAGCAATGGGAACCCCCATGTTTCATTCCGAAATTTGAAAGATCTCAGTACCGACAAATTATTAGAGGGACCCCCGGAGTTGAAATTCGGTTGCATCTATTTTTAGAATTGCGTCACAATGAGGTACCCCCTATGGAAATAGCATTATGAATAATTGCGCATTTGTAACCTATATCAAAAGCAGAATTTTCATGTTTTCGAATATTAAAGTTTATTTTATAGTATTATATTATTAGAATTTGTGTGCAAGCATAATTCAGCATAAGTAAATCTTTGTAAACTATGTGACGTCTTAGCTATACTCTATTTCTGGATTTCTACCATTTTGCACCATGGAGAATGGGTACGCTGCGATAACCGGTTCTGTATAGAATTTTAAGCATGCGAGTAGCAATTAAACGTTTGATTATGTTGAATAAGATATAATACAACACACAAGGTAAATTCTTGTAAATTGAAATGTGTTTTTGTAGGCAAAAAATCTTGGTTTTAAAATAGAAAATTTTGAAGAAATTCGTGAAAACGGCATATATCTAAAAATATCCCCTTTACCATTAAAGGCGAATCGAGAAGTAACTTCTGTTTTTTTGAAATGGTTTATATTAAATATAGTATTCTGGCTTTATGCCATGTTTTACGCAACTTTTTCCATTTTTGTAGTTAAAGTCTGTTTCAAAATAGTACTTTTGCACAAAATTGACGTATTTGATGTTTTTTATTCCAAATATGGCTTTATGATAATAGAAGTGATCTTCATATTCACCAAACTGGATGACTGCTCAACTTCTACAAAAGATGAGGGTAAAAGGACGAGAATGTCTACGGACAAGAAAGAATAATACCGTAATGTCTCCAGAAGACGACATATTTTTCGGAAGGGGGGTGTCCTCGGGGAAAAAAATTCTCAAAAATAAATAAACCAGTACTATTCATTGAAATATAGATAGAAGAGCTCCTATAACATAAAACTAACTTGCAAAATACAAATGGTCACATTCCGAGGTTTTGAGTTACCGTATAGGCTACAACTGCGCAATTAATGTTGTTCGGAATGCATCTAGTTTTTTTACCCCAAGATGAAATTCAGAATTAATCATTGCAGTACGTGCGATTTGTGGAAACTTATTATAATAAAAATCACCTATATACAAGTAATATAGAATTCATTGATATTTATTCCCTTTTTATATCTTTGACCTGAATCCCGGATATGTTAATGTCAGGGGTCGGATTTAAAATATTTTCCATAAAAATGCCGACCCTTTTTATAGCCCCAATTTTCACCAAGAAGAGCAATGGGAACCCCCATGTTTCATTCCGAAATTTGAAAGATCTCAGTACCGACAAATTATTAGAGGGACCCCCGGAGTTGAAATTCGGTTGCATCTATTTTTAGAATTGCGTCACAATGGGGTACCCCCTATGGAAATAGCATTATGAATAATTGCGCATTTGTAACCTTTATCAGTTTGTGAGGACGTTGACAGCTTTAACAAATCCATGAACTCCTCAAAAATCACCTAATCACCTAATTTATTTTTGCCTTGAAGTGCAGTGTAATATTTTTTTGAGTATTTGACATCTAAACCAAGACGCAGTTCAAAATTCGATCAGCTTTTGTTGTTACTTTATTAAAGCAGAAAAAAATCAATACTGGATGAGTTAATACTCGTAGTTGCAAACTCATCCAGTAAAGGCTCATTTATAACGTCAATAAACACAAAACAAACAGTACATGAAATAAGAGATGTCTACCTTTGAGGTGTTTGAGTAAAGACTGTAGCATTAACGGTATAAACAATAAAGGATGTGGAATAAATGCACATGAGACAAACTCTACAAATTCATGTTAGAACAAAGAAAAGGAACAATGCTTTTATTGTTGTTCTTCATCTTGAAGTCATCATGAGGCCTTGACAATGAGCTTTACTCATACCTCGTAGTAAGTTCAAGATGGCCCATATCACCAGTTTGAGTTGAATTCTTTGCTCAGTGTTGATCAACACTACATGCATGTGTTTTCTGGTCATGGAGGCGGGATGGTCAACAAACTTAAAGTAAACTGCAAAGTGCTCTTATAATCACTGTCATATGTTGCCTAATAAAAAGCACTAGTGTTTGAAGCTAGTGGATAGTTAAAGCATATAGGTAAAAACAGAGCACTCAAAAAGTCGATTGTAAGAAAACTTGGCATTATTAAATAGTGAGAATAACTTTGGAAAATACAAAAATATTATGTAAAACTTTGAAAGTTTGATTGTATATCCATATGAAAAATTCTCTCACGAACGAGTACACCATAACTGAAATATATAGAGAGCATACATCCCTCGCACTGTGAATCTAATAGTTTGTCTGCATTATAACTGTCAGACTTGTTGAATTCACAACTATCTTGCAAATAGGTTATTGCAAATAGGTTATCACAGTTAAAACTGTCAGACCAACGGACTGCTGGAATAGAAACTGTCGGAACAATGATTGTCAGAGCAATCAGACTTCGCCAATTGTGCAATACTGATTGTGTCTCAAAATCATGAACAAGATTAACAGGCCTTTAGTTTTTCAGTTTTTTTGTATAAGTAATTATTAGACAAATTCTATATATATTCAAGTCACCATCATATTTGCTTTATTACAGTAACAAGGGCACTGAAATGCATTAGATTGACCATCTCTAACAAAAAAAAACACTCTTCATTGAATCGTTGTCTAATGTTCAAATGTTTTATGAAGGTTTAAGCTATAGTCAGATGACTTGAAACCTGCTGAGTGTGGTATTCTCCGGGCCATGACTGTCAAGCAGATATTACCAGTTCAATTGTATCCAAACTTAGTTACAATGGTCCTTAGATGGTCCCTTCATTGAAAGTTATCCGGCAGGTCCATACCTAATCCAAGTTGGCTGCCAGCGGGAAATATAGCTTTTGGATTGGACCCTATTTGAAAACACATTCGACGATCTTCTTGGAAACTTCTAGTCAAGTTGGAATCAAAATTAGTCACAATAGTCCGTAGCCGGTCCCTTTCAAAAAAGGAATCTGACAGGTGAATAACTTATCCAAGATGGCCGCCGATGGGGAACATAGTTTTAACATTTGACCCTTTGGGAAAACACATTCAAAGATCTCAGAAATTTCTAGACTAGTTTAATAATAACCAAACCTATTAACAATGGTCATAAGATGGTCCATTGCAAAAAAAAGGTATTGGGCTGGTCCCTGCTTTCATCAAAATGGTTGATAGCGAGGAACATAGTTTAAGACTGGACCTTAAGGAAAACACATCCAAAGATTTTTTTTTCAGAAACTACTAGTTCAATTATGTTACAAAACTTAGTCACAATGATCCTTAGACCGTCTCGTAAGAGAAAGGTGTCCTGCAGGGGTGTACCTTGTCCAATATGGCCGCCAGTGGGGAAATAGTTTAACATCACATCGTGTGGGAAACATTTTCAAAGATCTTCATCTCAGAAACTACTAGTCATATGAAAACCAAACTTAGTCACAATGGTCCTTAGATGGCAAATAGATTATAAGGGGACCTCTTGCCCAAATGTTTTTGAAATGGGTCTGAAATTAGTTGGAATGGATATTAAAGCAATTCGTAGCCATAAAACCAAACAAGAAGCTATAAATTTTGACAAAATAAGGTTTTCTGATATAAGAAATCTTATAATTCTAGCAAAATTTAAAAAAAATGAATTGAAATTTCCAGAAAAACATATTTTTCTGTTGATACTGTCTTTAAATTCCAGAAATATGTATTACCTAGATTATTTGGGGAAACTGTGTCCAAAATGTTTTCTTTTAATTGTGGTCTGATATTGGTTGCAATGGATGGTGGAGTTCTTAGTTGCGATGGAAACAATACAAGAAAACATAAATTTTAGAGAAAAAAAAAAGTATTCTGCTACATCTCTCATATCTGCATTCAATCTAAGGTGGCCTTAAGTAAGGAACATTGTTCAGATTTAAACCCTATGGAAATGCCATTCATGTCTCTTTGTCAGATATCATCTAGATAAGCAAAAGAGGCTCTAAGTGAGAGCCTCTTGTTACTTGTAGAGATGTTTGTCATTGGTTTTGTAGGGCGTGACCAGGCGATGCCAATCTCCTCAATATATCTTCTCCTATTGGATGTTGTTCATGGCAATATATATGATATTAAAAATTTATCTTCTGGTATTGAACTTACAGTTGTTCTATCAGGTTAATTCTTTTATAAAATAGATAGCACATGGATGGAACATGAAAAATGAAAAATGTTTACACAAAGTTACATTTTAGTAATTTGCTTTTACTTCCCTTTACAGGAACAGTTGCATACAGAAGCATTAGAACTGGGTCATGGTTTCTAAATGCTGTTGTGTGGGTTTTCAAGTATCATGCAATGTCAAAGGAGCTACATCATCTGTTACTTATGGTAAGTTATTTATTATAATTACCATGTCACACGGTAGTGATGATACAATACTTATACTATAACTAATCCGAGATTCTGATTAACGCAAAATATTCAACGAATGATCGAACAATGCAGTATTTCATGAATGTGCACAGCGCAAGAGTGAATTACAGTGTTTTTGATCATGAGTTGAATATTTTCGATAATCAGTATCTAGGATTAGTTATTGTTTTTATTATAGAGACTAGTTCTCGCATATTTAATGGTTTGATTTAAGATTCTTTTCATGAACTAAGTTTTCCATGTTAATCCGCTGAGACGTTTACTTGACAACAACTTTGATGGCGACTACTAAGACGTCACTTCCTAGAGTGAAATTAAGGAAAATAATTTCACAGTTAATTATCACTTTCATTTCACTGAGAAATTTCAATCATTCACTGTCCTCTATATAATAAATGTAATTATCCATTTCTTTTTGTCTTCTCGTTCATGTTTTGTTTCCTAAAAAATGCTTCACAGAACTGCTTTATGTGTGTATTAAGACACCAGGATTGATAAGAACGCCATCATTTACTTAGATTTTTGCATTTTGGAGAGTTTTTCTGATTAAATTTTTATCTGATCAAACTCAGTAGGAATTATTGCCCTTTAATGATCATCAAGATATGCTGTATTGGTATATAACGCGAAAAATTGTCAAAGACATAAAAAAGTGGAATGATAAAAGGGTCAGCATGACATGACAAGATGAATCTATAATGCAATTTTGAGTTATTAAAACTTAATAAATATTTGATAAATGCAAATGAGGCAAGGTCTCTAAAAGTAGATAATAGATACCGGTAATAACATTGCAGAGCTCTATATGATATGAATAATAATAATATTGGTAAGGTGAGCTACCTTTGCAGCTCTGCTTACCAATATATTGTCTCTAGAAATACATGGTCAAAAATTCACTCCAAAGATAATAACTAGGGGAACCCACTGGAATTCCTATTTAATTATACCTCACTCAATAGAGGATAGGGTATACTGCATTCACCTTGTCCATCAGTTCGTCAGTCCATCGGTTCGAAAATTATTTCTGTCACATCTTTCCCTTATTCAACAAGAAGGATTGAGGAAAGGGGTGAAATTCACAAAAATCGAAGTCAAAAGACAGGGCAAAAACGAGAACACAGAAAACAATGATGTTAGACGCAAAAACAATAACGTTAGACAGATACAAAGCACAGAAACAGAAATTACAACATTCAGAACAAAGGCACTCACAGTGTGAACTCCAGTGATAAGGAACTTCTTGCTTTGAGTCCTGTCAAATTTGCACTACCTGTTTGACAAAATATATGGACTTAGTTACGAAATGTAGTGAAACATGAATTTTTGTAGCATTTTTTCTCAGCTTCAACAAGAATTATTCTAACATGGCTCTTGTTATTCGTCAACCAGTTTTACACTCGATAACCATATATTCACACATGCTCAAATGGTATCGGAATATGAGTAAACGGTATGAAAAACAACAATGTTTTTGATTTTGTCCATCTTAGTGTATGAAGGGAATAAAGGTTAAGAACAGTTTTTAACTAAAACATGCCATTCAGACACGTAAATGTGTATTGTTTTGCTTCCGATTTGAATTTGAACTTGCATCTGTTGAAAACGTCAGGTTGTGTATTGTGACGTCATAGACACAGACAGCAATGGCGATTGAAAATTCCATTTTCTGTCATATTAGAATCGAAATAATTCATGGCAGGTATACGGTTATTGTTATTTAACCGTGGGCTGAGCCTTTCTATCCGTAAATTTAATCTTTCGCTACTCTCTGGGTTAAATTTGAATATAAAGGCCTAGCCCATGGTTAAATTTCCAATAACCATATACCTGCCATGAATTATTTCTTAATTAATTCCAAAATTGGTAATCATCCACTGTGTGATTAGTTCTAAGGAATGTCCTATTTCAAGTTATGTTGGACATGTATTCCCTGTTTGACGAAATACAGCCTTTATACTGTAAACAAAATTATTTTCGCGAGCGATATATTTTGGCGACTTTTGCGCGAGTAAAGATATCGCGAATAGTTCATATCTTTATATAAAAGCATTAACAAAAATAGAAAATCGCGAAAATTAATCTCCCCGAACTTCACCAGAAGGGACAAAACGCGAAATAAAGTATCCGCGAAAAAAAATTGGTTTACAGTATGTTTAACTGTAAGGAACCTCCTTTTGTCAATTCTATCAGACATCTATTTTCTGTTGTCGAGTAAGGGTATCCTTTGCATGCCAATTGGTGCAATTTCTTGTTTTGTCTGAAATTCCAATGGCATTCAACTGAATAATCTGGCTGGAAGTCTTAAAATTTTCATTCAAATATATTCTACGCTGAAACCACTTGTCCAGTTCTGGCCAAACTTGGTCAAAACGGTCATATACATCATCATCATTCATGTGTGTCATTGCTCTCCTTGACAATTCTCTGTCAGTGCTTTAATCACTGTATTAGCCAACCAGGCTATAACCAAGATGAACTCTTGCAATCACTTTGCACCCATTGTCTGTCCGGCATATACTTTTCATTCAAAGGTATCCTTTATGAACCAGTTTTGAAGCAAACTTTGCCACAGTTCTCCTTACCGGCCCTTGTCACAAAATTTTTTTCCAGATCTGCACCGACTCCTAGATGGCATTGTAACCATATAAAAACACTTTTAAAGATCTCCAATGAATCTGTTGAGTCAATGATAACATAACATGGCAACAATACATAGTTTTTGATTGTGTCGCCTTCACACGTAGTGTGTTGCGACAAATAGGGATCACTTTAGTCGTCTTGCGGCGTCGTCATCGTTGTTGTCCGTATCACTTTAACAGCAACTTCAATTCACAGCCACTTGAAATTTCGTATGTGACTTTGGTATGGGGTTCAATATTGTGCTTATCAAATTCAGGTTTGTCGGACAGCTACTTCCTGTTTACCGACTTGGAATAATTTTTCAACAAGTGCTGTCAATGGTAAAAATTTTCGTAACACTTTTCTCAGCAACTACAAATCACAGCCATTTAAAACTTTGTATGTGACTTCAGTATGGGGTTCTATATTGCGCTTATCGAATTCAGGTCTGTCGGACATCTTCTTCCTGTTTACCGACTTCAAATAATTTCAACAAGTACTGTCAATGTTAAAATTTTCGTAACACTTTTCTTAGCAACTACAAATCACAGCCACTTGAAACTTTGTATGTGACTTAAGTATGGGGTCCCATATTGGGCTTATCGAATTCAGGTCTGTCGGACATCTACTTCCTTTTTGTCGACTTGGAATATTTTCAACAAATACTGTCAATAGTAAAAATTTTCGTAACTCTTTTTTGAGCAACTACAAATCACAGCCACTTGGAATTTTGTATGTGACTTAAGTATGGGGTCCCATATTGGGCTTATTGAATTCAGGTCTGTCGGACATCTACTTCCTGTTTACCGACTTGGAATATTTTTGACAAATACTGTCAATAGTAAAAATTTTCATAACACTTTTCTGAGCAACTGCAAATAACACCCACTTGAAATTTTGTATGTAACTTTAGTATTGGGCCCATATTGCGCTTATAATATTCAGGTATGTCGGACATCTACTTCCTTTTACGGACTTGGAATATTTTCAACAAGTACTGTCAATGGTAAAAATTTTCGTAACACTTTTCTCAGGAACTATAAATCACAGGCACTTGAAATTTTGTGTGTGACTTTAGTATTGGGTCCCATATTACGCTTATCGAATTCAGGTCTGTCGGACATCTACTTCCCGTTTACGGACTTGGAATATTTTCAACAAATACTGTCAATAGTAAAAATTTTCATAACACTTTTCTGAGCAACTACAAATCAAAGCCACTTGAAATTTTGTATGTGACTTCAGTATGGGGTCCCATATTGCGCTTATCGAATTCAGGTGTGTTTGACATCTACTTCCTGTTTACAGACTTGGAATATTTTCAAGAAATACGGTCAATGATAAAAAAATCCGTAACATTTTTCTCAGCAACTTCAAATCAAAGCCATGTATCTGACTTTAGCAGTGGGTTCCATTTTGCGCTTATCGAATTGCAGATGTGTCAGACATTTTCTTCCTGTTGAATAGCTTAAAAATTTGTGTTTCTGACAACAGCAGTGCAGGCGACACAAGTCTTCCATGGAAGACTCACAATTCATGGTCCACTACAAAATATTTCACGAAAGGATATGGAGTAAATGAACATGAGACCATAACACATATGTTAACTCCAACTGCAATAATTTTAATGAGCTGTATGGCCATTTCGGAAATTAATTCCTCATCAGCAGCACTAGAACCCAAACAAAGGAAATCCATAATTTCAAAAAATGTTTAAAATGCATGAAACCAAACGAAATCTGAATAATCTGTAATATCAAAAATAGCTAAGGACAAAACTACGATGGAAGGAGTTAATCCTTAGGTTTTAGAATTTACATAAATTTAGAAAATAGTAATCGAACAAAGTGTACACATGAGATATTATCTCATGTACAAGTACACCATATCTAAAAGTTGTTTTTTTTTCAGGTTCAGGGAAGCGGTTAGTATAGTTTAAAATTGAACACAATGGAAATGGCAATCAAAGATCTACTTGGCCAATTTGGAGCTAACTGGCTACAATACTCCCTAATTGGTTGTCTCTCTAAAGAGCTGTTTTTCGAGTCAGTTTTCCTTACATAATCAAAGATTTGCGTCAACTGAGATCATATTTTAACATCTACCCTTATGGGAAAATGCATGCAGAGATATTTTCCTCTGAAAATTGACCACTATAGTCCTTTGGAAGAACCATCCGAACAAAATGTTTTTCACGTTGACGCTTAATTATCCAGATGACCGACAGCGGTGACATAGTTTGACATTTATACCCTGTTGGAACACATTCAAAGATCTTCTCATAAACCATTATTTCATGTAGAACCAAACTTAGTCACGATGTTCCTTAGATGACCTGTTCCAAAAAGATATCCGGCAGGTCAATACTTCATCCAAGAGGGATGGCAACAGGGAAATATAGTTTAACATTAGACTCTTTGGAAGCCAAATTCAAAGATCTTTTCAGAAACTTAGTCACAATGGTGCTTAGATGGTCCTTTCTGAAAAAGGTATCTGGCGGGTCTGTATTTCATCAAGGATGTTCTGAGACGTATTTCTTCTATGTCCCTACGACATCCAAGAGGGTCATCAGCGGAGAAAATTGTTCTACGTTGGACTTCATTAAAGGAATAAGGTCTCTGAAACCCTTATCCAAACTTGATCACAACCAGTCCAATCGACATTTGTCTGGTAGGTTTGCATCAGACCCAAGGCGTCCACTTTGCAAATATTAAATTTGAATACATAAATAATATTATAAAATGGACTGTTTCTTAACAATCATGCCAAAGTGTAATATTTGCATAGTACGGAAAACTAATGTTTTATCCTCGTTTTTGATAATGATAAGATTTGGCACGTTTCTTACAAGAGATTTCCGTGACACGCCATTAGGTCTGCCTTGTCTCATCATTTCCTCTTTCTTCTCCGCATTTCAGCCGGGTAGTACCCTAGTCGAAGGTCATACGGCCGTAACAATTGACAATGATCCCTTCTTTCCATTTTTTTGTCATTTTTAGATGTCTTTTAATTTGTATATTTTTGTGTTTTTACTTTTTATACGACCGCAAAAAAATTTGAGGTCATATAATGGTATGGCACTGTCGTTGCCATCATTGTCGTCCGCGTCGTCGTCATCGTCTGTAGACACTTTTGTTATTGGTCAATAACTTAAGTTCCAGTTGATCAATCCTTATGAAATTTTAACACAATGTTCCTTGGCACAAAAGGGAGGCTTTGAGGGGTTTTGGATTTTGTGGCCCCTCCCGTTTTTAAAAAAGGGGCCAAAAGGGAAAAATTTGGTGTATTCACATAATTGGCTGTAGAATTTTTATTATTCATCAGATTTTGATGGGGTTTCTTTCAGTGTCTTTCTTAGGAAATTTCCAATCAGTAGCATGCAATGGATTTCATGTGGCATGTACCGTTCACGAGATAAATGGGGCCCAAAAGGGGCCAATTTCAAAATTTTTCAATTTTTTTTTATTTTTAGTCCGATTTTGATGCAGTTTTTTGCAGTGGATTCCTTTTGAAAAATTAACAAAGCGCTGCACCATTAGATTTTTGATAACTTGTTCCTCTTCCAAGCTATGAGGGGCCCAACGGGGCAAAAATTGCAAACATGCGAATTACCTTAAATTTTTATTTTTCATCCAATTTCAATGGGATTTTTTTCTTTAGATTCCTCTCATTGTATGCTTTCAGTGGTATGTCGACAGATTTGGCAAAGCTCTTACCGTTTCTGAGCTATTAGGGGTCAAAGGGGCCAAAATTACAATTTTTAGAAATATGTAAAATCTTTATTTTACATCAGATTTTGATTGGATTTTTTTCTTTGGATTCCTCTCAATGTAAGCTTTCAGCAATATGTCAAAAGATTTGATGTAGCTCTTACCGTTTAAGAGCTATAAGGGGTCAAAGGGGTCAAAATTGCAATTATTAGAAATATGTGAAGTCCATTAGATTTTGATGGGATTTTTTTTATCTTTGGATTGTTCTCATTTTAAGCTTTCAGTGATATGGCAGTATATTTTGCATTGCTCTTTGGTTTCCAAGCTATAATGGGTCAAAGGGCCAAATTGCAATACTTCAAAATATGTGAAATCTTTATTTTTCATTGGATTTCAACCTGAGTTTTTTCTTTGGATTTCTTTTGATGGTAGTCAACAGAATTTCTTAGCTCTTACAATATCCTAGTAATAAGGGATTAAAAGGGCTAATTTTTATTTTCACTAGTTTGTGTCCAGTTAATTTATGTGTCAAGGTCTTTATTGTCTCCAGCAAATTACTGTGTCCACATTAATTTTTGTTTACACTTGTTCAAATTTCAGTGGTCTACATGCTGCGCTCGGCGTAGCCCTTTATTAATGGAGGCCAATGGACCGATTTCGATATTCCGGAGTTACCTCCCTTCCAAGAGGAGATAACCGTGATTTTCGTAATAGAAAGGAAAATAGTAATTATATGTATGTTTTATCCCCACAAAGTTATGGTCGATTTTACTGCAGTTTTGGTTTATATTTTAGTATTTTAGTGTGAGATATGTGTGAAAATGAATATTAAAGCAACTTTCTTAAGACAACTGTACTTCATTTGATCGGATTTGGTCGAAGTTTCATTTTAAATGAATCACCTTGTTGACATCTTTATGAGAATCTTGGTCATACAAACTTGTTAAACAATCGAAGAGGTGTAGTAAAAAGACACAGGATTTTCCTCCTGCAAAATGTTTTATGTAAATTTACCTAGTTTGAAAATTTGAAAACGTTTCTTACCTGTATCGACAATACACAAGGTTTCCTTTCAATGTGTCGCAACCTTGGAGTTCGTAATCATGCAATGCTCTACATTTCATAATGTTTAACACTTTTTTTGTGATAATTGGTGATATATATATTATATATATATTTTTATTATTCAGTGATAGATAATTTATTGTTCTGTCATCACATATGTGAATTTTTTTAATTTTATTTATTCATTTAGCTTTTTTTTTATACTAGTATTATTTTTATTTTAAAAATGTGGTGATGATGATTATTGTAAGAGGGAAACGTGACCGTTGCAAAAAAAGAAATGATAGAAAAAAACACGTAAAACGGAATAGATCACCTTTCGCATATTGCTTGCTTTTTATACGACCGCAAATTGTGCGGTCTTATAATGGTATGGTACTGTCGTCGTTGTCGTCGTCGTCGTCTGTAGACACTTTTGTTTTTTATCAATAACTTTAGTTCAAGTCGATTAATCCTTATGAAATTTTAACACAATGTTCTTTGGCATAAAAGGAAAGCTTTGATAATTTTTGGTTTTGTGATCCCACCTGTTTTTTAAAAAGGGGCCAAAAAGGGTTAAATTTGGTGTTTTCACATATATGGCTGTAGAATCTTTATTATTTATCAAATTTTGATGGTTTTTTTTTCAGAGTGCTGCTTAGGAAATTTCCAATCTGTAGTATGTAAACGGATTTCACATCGCATGTACCATTCTTGAGATAAATGGGGCCCAAAAGGGGCGAATTTCAAAAAACTTTATTTTTTATTTTAGTCCGATTTTGATGCAGTTTTTATCCGACCGTAAAACTTTTGCGGTCGTATAATGGTATGGCGTTGGCGTCGGCGTCGGTGTACGGATCTTATGAAATTTTAGTATGATGTATCTTGGCACACACGTAAACAGAGGTTTTAATTTTGAGTTGGTGGCCCCGCCCGTTTTCGAAAAAGGGGCCAAAAAAGGGTGAAATATATTGGGTGTTTTCACATATTTGACTGTAGAATATTTATTTTTTATTGGATTTTGTTTGGGTTTATTTCAGTGTGCTGCTGAGGAAATTTCCATTCTGGAATATGCCAACGGATTTCACGTAGCATGTTCTGCTCACGAGATAAATGGGCCCAACAGGGGCAAATCTCAAAAAAAAAAAAAAATTCTTATTTTAAGTCCGATTTAGATGCATTTTTTTTCAATGGATTCCTTGCGAAAAATTAATATGGCGCTCAGCTTTAGATTTTGGTAATTTGTTTCCTTTCCCAGCTATGAGGGGCCGAACGGGGCCAAAATTGCGAATTTGCAGTTTATTCTAAATTTTTATTTTTCATCGGATTTCGATGGGATTTTTTCTTTGGATTCCTCTTGATCTAAGCTTTCAGTAGTATGTCGACGGATTTTGCGTAGCTCTTACCGTTTCCGAGCTACAAGGGGTCAAAGGGGCGAAAGTGCAATTTTTCTGAATATGTCAAATCATTATTTTTCATCGGATTTCGATGGAATTTTTTTCTTTGGATCCCTCTTGATCTAAGCTTTCAGAGGTTTGCCAACGGATTTGGCGTAGGTCTTACCGTTTCCGAGCTACAAGGGGTCAAAGGGGCCAAAATTGCAATTTTTCTAATATGTCAATTCATTATTTATCATCGGATTTTGGATGGGATTTTTTTCTTTGCTTTCCTCTTGTTGTAAGCTTTCAGTGGTATGGCCACAGATTTGGTGTAGCTACTACCGTTTTTAATCTATTAAGGGTGAAAGGGGCCGAAATTGCTATTTTTAAAAATATGTGAAATTTTTATTTTTCATCAGATTTTGATGGGATTTTTTTCTTTGGATTCCTTTTAACATTAGGTTTAAGTAGTATGTGACATATTTGACGTATCTGTTACTGTTTCTAAGGGCCAAACAGGACCAAAATTACAGTTGCTCAAATAACCTAAAATTTTTCATTACATCGTATTTTTGAGCTCACCTGGCCTAAAAGGCCATGTGAGCTTTTGCCATCACTATGCGTCCGTCGTCCGTCGTCCGTCCGTCTGTCTGTCAACAATTTCAAAAATCTTCTCCTCTGAAACCACTGGGCCAAATGTAACCAAACTTGGCCTGAATCATCACCAGATTATGGCTTCTCAAATTTGTGTTCGATTAGGCGGTAGGTCAAACAACATGGCCGCCGTTGCTAAAAATAGAACATAGGGGTTAATTGCAGTTTCTGGCCATAACTCAAAAACCGTTACAGATATCACAAATCTGACTGGAGTAAAAATGACCAGCATGATGTGATCTACCTACAATGCAATTTTAAAGAAAATCTGAAACCCATCTCGGAGTTATAGCCCTTTTTCCGTAAAATTTTCAAAAGTTGTGTATTTTTTATTTTTTATTTCAAAAAGTGTAACGCAGATAGAGGTCAAGTGTAAAATGCAGAAATGTTCAGCATATCAAGATCTACCCACCCTCAAATTTTGAAGAAAATCCAAAAACCCTTGTAGGAGTTATTGCCCTTTTTTCACAGAATTTTCAAAATTTTCATATTTTTCGTCTATTTCCAAAACTATAGAAGATGAAGGTTCAGTATAAATTGATAAAGTGTTTGCCATGCAATGGAGACTTCAAAACTGGTGTTGAAAATTGTTTGTTGACCACCGTTTTCAAAATGGCCGCAAAAAAAAGGCGGGAAAATACAACATTGTCCGATTTCAATGAAATTTGGTTTCCAAATAGATATTGATGTTGCGACTTCAAATTGATGTTGAAAATTGTTTGTTGACCGCCATTTTCAAAATGGCCGCCAAAAAGGCGGGAACAATTTCAATGAAATTTGGTTTCCAAAAAGGTATTGATGTCGCAACTTCAAAACTGATGTTAAAAATTATTCGTTGACCGCTATTTTCAAAATGGCCACCAAAAAAGGCGGGAAAATTCAACATCATCCGATTTCAATGAATTTTGGTATCCAAGTGGGAATTGATGTCACTGCTTCAAAACCGGTGTTGAAAATTGTTTGTTGTCTGTCACTTTCAAATGGATGCCAAAAAAGACAAAAAAATTCAACATTGTCCGATTTCAATGAAATTTGGTTTTCAAATAGATATTGATGTTGCGACTTCAAAACCGATGTTGAAAATTGTTCGTTGACTGCCATTTTCAAAATGGCCGCCAAAAAAGGCTGGAATATTTAACATTGGCCGATTTCAATGATATTTGGTTTCCAAATAGGTATTGATGTCGCAACTTCAAAACTGATCTTGAAAATTGTTTGCTGATGGCAATTTTCAAAATGGCTGCCAAAAAGGTGGGAAAATTCAGCATTGTCTGATTTCAATAAAATTGGGTTTCCAAATAGATATTGATGTTGTGACTTCAAAAACCATGTTGAAAATTAATCATTGACCTCTTTTTACAAAATGATGTCTCGACTTCAAAACTGGTGTTGAAAGTGGTCCTGAGCAAAATTTTTTTGGTAAAAAAAGCCCAACTAAGAAATATAGTAAAACATTATCAAACTTTAAATACAGTTCAAGATGTGTTGTTCGAGCTACCAAATTTTAGAGACTGAAGATCAACTTTATAACTTACAATGTTAGCTTGATTGTGGCAACTGAAAGCCAGGTGAGCGATACAGGCTCCTGGGAGCCTCTGGTTTCTTTGGATTTTTCTTGATGGAAGCTTTTAGTTTTAAGTCAACAAATATTGCATAGCTCTTACCATTTCTGATCAACAAGGGGTCAAAAGTGCTGATTTTAGCTCACCTGGCCATGTGAGCTATTGCCATCACTATGCGTCTGTCGTCTGTTGTCTGTCGTCCGTCCATCCGTCAACAATTTCAAACATCTTCTCCTCTGAAACCGCTTAGCCAAATTAAACCAAACTTGGCCTGAATCATCATCAAGGTATGGCTTCTAAAACTGACGTTCAGTTTGTCCCTCTGTTGAACAACATGGCCGCCATTGCTAAAAATAGAACATAGGGGTAAATTGCAGTTTTTGGCTAATAACTCGAAAACCGTTACAGATATCAAAAATCTGACCCAAAAAACAAATGACCAGCATGATGAGATCTATCCACTGTGCAATTTTGAAGAAAATCTGAAAATGCATCTTGGAGTTATAGCCCTTTTTCCGTTAAATTTTCAAAATTTTTGCATTTTTTATTTTTTATTTCAAAAAGTGAAACAGATAGAGGTCAAGTGTAAACTGCAAAAATGTTCAGCATATCAAGATCAAGATTGATTTCCAAGTAGATATTGATGTTGCGACTGCAAAACCGATGTTGAAAATTGTTTTTTGACTGCCATTTACAAAATGACATCTCCACTTCAAAACTGGTTTCCAAAGTGGTCCTTAGCCAGAACGTTTTTTGTCAAAAAAGCCCCAAAAAGAAATATAGTAAAACATGACCAGACTTTAAAAACAGTTCAAGATATTGGAGGTGTTTGAGCTACGAAAGTTTGAGAAACTGAAGATCAACTGTATAACTTACAATGTTACCTTGATTGTGGTAACTGAAAACCAGGTCAGCGATACAGGCTACTGGGAGCCTCTGGTTATTTTCCCTACTGTATGTCCAGCTCCTTATTGTGTCTATCAAATGCCTGTATCAAGCTTGTTACAGTGTCCACATTTATTTTTAATTGCACTTATTAAATTTCAGTGGTCGACATGCTGCGGTCGTATCATGCTGCGCTCGGTGTAGCCCTTTATTGGTGTAATAATTAAATATCCGAGGTAGGCTGTTGGTTTTTTGGTAATGGATTTTCCCCAAACGCAGTATTTAAATTAAATGTTTGTTTGTAAGACCATGCATCAAGTTATTCCGACCTGTATCAATGTATATGTCATTGAGAAATCCCCAAAACAAAGTAAGTAATATAAATATTTTGTCATAGCTACTCTTCACGCTTGCATATCCAAGAGTTATTGTTAGCTTTTATCCAGAAGAAGAGCACATTTTACAAGCAAACGATATCGCGCACTTTATTTTGTTGAAAGAATAATTAAATACAGCCACAAAATGCTCAACCAGCCTAGTTAAGATTTCCTTAATATGCAGTGTGCTAAAGGATGGATGAAATGACAGACACATATATTGATGCTTCCGTTGGTGCAGGAGAAGCCGTTACATGATATAGGGATGTAATGCGCCTACACTGATGTAATACGCCTATACTTTAACAAGGAGTTTGAAATTAGATCAATGCTTTAAAATGTCATACCCCCTTTTTTCTTTCTTTACTAATACCATGCCAACACAAAAACAACATCAAAAAGGATCATGAAAGAAAGACCGGGACAAAAGGGGCAGAGGAACCCGGCCGCACACTTGTCCGCCCCCTCGAGTATGAGTTACTGGAAAGGAATGGCATGTTACAACTGGCTTGAGGAATGGCTCTAACATACAGTACCGAGATATGTTTTGATTCGTTTTTTAGCTCACCTGGCTATGCCAGGGTGAGCTATTGCCATCACTTGGCGTCCGTCGTCCGTCCGTCGTTAGCTCACTTTCAAAAATCTTCTCCTCTGAAATCACTGGGTCAAATGGAACCAAACTTTAAGTGAATCATCACTAGGGTATCTAGTTTCAAATTTGTTATTTTGTATGTCTTGGGTCAAACAACATGGCTGCCGTTACTAAAAATAGAACATAGGGGTAAATTACAGTTTTTGGCAAATAACTCAAAAACCGTTACAGATATCAAAAATCTGACATGGAGTAAAAATGATCAGCATGAGAAGATCTACCCTTGCCGAAATTTTGAAGAAAATCTGATGACCGGTCTAAGAGTTATTGTCCTTTTTCCGAAAAATTTACAAAATTTTGATGTTTTTTTTTTTTTTTTAAAAAAACTGTAACAGATAGAGGTTAAGTTTAAATTGCAAAAATGTTCAGCATGTTAAGATCTACCCGCATAGATATTTTTAAGAAAATCCAAGTACCTATATATGAGTTGTGGTCCTTTATTGGTCAAATTTTTCGTGATTTTTTACTTTTTGTCCAAAAACGCTTTGAGATAGAGGTCAAGTTTAAATTGCAAGAATGTTCAGCATGTTAAGGACTACGCTTCCAAGATGGCCACCAGCGGGGAACTTAGTTTACCATTTAACCTAATGGGAAAATTCATACAAAGAACTTCTTCTTGAGAACCACTGAATGGATTTTAACCAATCTGGGCATGAATGATGCTTATGAGGTGCTGACCAAGTGTTGTTACTTTGGTGCTGATGTGTCATCGGACATGCCGCCAGCAATGATCTTAATTTTAACATTGGACCCTATGGGAAAATGCTTACAAAAAACTTCTACTTTAGAACCACTGAATGGATTTGAACCAAACTTGGCATGAATGATTTTAAGCAATTTTTTGAAATTATGGATTTCCTTTGTTTGGGTTCTAGTGCTGCTGATGAGGAATTAATTTCCGAAATGGCCATACAGCTCATTAAAATTATTGCAGTTGGAGTAAACATATGTGTTATGGTCTCATGTTCATTTACTCCATATCCTTTCGTAAAATATTTATGAGATGCTGACCAAGTTATTTATTTGGTGCCAATCTGTCATCTTACATGACCGACAGCATTGGACCCTATGGGAAATGCACACAAAGATCTTCTAGAGAACTGCTAAATGGATTTTAATCAAACATGACATGAATGATGCCTGTCAGGTGCTGACCAAGTGTCACCAGCTGTGAACTTAATTTAACAAAAGATCTTCTAGAGAGCTGCTTTATAGATTTTATCCAAACTTTATGAGAAGCTGACCAAGTGTTGTTACTTCAGTTCTGAACCATCATCCATCATGGCTGCCAGCAATGAAAAGGGGAAATGCATACAAAGATATCATGGAAAACCATTGAATTGATTCAATTTAAACCATGCATAAATGAAACTTGTGAGATTTTGATCAAGCTTGTTACTTTGGTGCTGATCCGTCTTCCGATATGGCCACCAGTAGCAAAACTTAGTTTTGCTTCCGGAGCACCTGATGTCACTCTTGTTTATTGAGAGTTCACACTGTTAGTGCTTTAGTTTTTTGTGTTGTATATGTAATATTCGTGTGTTTTGTGGGCATGTGGTGTCTTTGGTCTTCCGTCTTTTGGTGTTCTTGCTTTTGCATTGTCTCTGGACTTTGATTTGTGTAATCTTGTGCTTTGTTCCTTTGGTATTCTACTGCCGTTGTTTTTTAACATTGGACCCAGTGGGAAATGCATAAAAAGATCTTCTCCTCTGAAACTGGTTGAACAATTTCAGTAGAATTTTGATATGATAGTCCTTATGTGACCCCCTTCAAAGTTTTATGTTTAATAGCTGCTAGCAGGGAACGTAGATTAACATTGGCCCCTTAAGTTTGGAAACTGCATTCAAAAATCTTCTCTGAAACTGCTTGAACAATTTTAATTAAATTTTATAAAAAGTTTCTGATTTTTATGTACATACTCCACCAAAAATTGACCATCAAATGGGAATTATAGTGCTGAAGGACCCAGGTGAGCGATACAGGCTCTTGAGAGCCTCTTGTTTTTTTTATGTTTTTTTTTCAGTAACAAGGACCGTAAGCCCTAATGAACATTTTATCGAACATTTTCAAAATGATGGTTCAAAATTTACAGAAGCCAGAACATGTTTAAATTATGGCTTTCTTTGTTGTCTCTTTTTGATTTAGTTTGGAAATGAACGAAACTGCTTTCTTTGAGTAATTATATATATTAAAATGAGTAGAAGCTAAGCTGATATAAAGAGCTTACATAAACTGCATTATTATTAAGAGAAAGAATTAACAATGAAGGGATATGGAGTAAATGCAAACGAGACAAAGTTTCTGCAGATGCATGGTAATACTAAGCAATGGATCAACGCTTTTATTGTTTTTCTTCATCTTGAAGTCAAAATGAGGCCTTCAACAATGAGCTTTACTCATACATCATAGCAAGTTCAAGACTTAGAGCCTACTTAGATCCAAAGTGTAGAAATACCACAAAGGACTTATTAGTGCACTAACAACCATAAAAGTGCACAAAAGACATCTTACAGGTATGTTCTAAAAGAGGGCTGAACATGATTTGTTATATAAAAATATGTCGTTATTTGATTAATTTTGGTATAAAAATCAAATTACTGACTGATTATATTAAAAAAGAAAATAACATTCTACTGATGATCCGATGAACGTCCAAGAATGCCTTAATGTAATATTTTTTCTGCTAAAGATGCACAAATACAAAGAGTGTTATATTTACAAGGAATACTGACCCAATACACAATATGTACACGATAAGTAAATTCACAGTCAGAATCAAGGTAAACTAGTGACCCTGCAACTAATTAAATATTTTATAATCTACTGTCACTTTCTAAAACTTTTGTGTGTATTGTAGCCGGTTCTCTTGATGTAAATGATGTAATATTACATAAGCAGCAATACCTGCTTCCGTACAGGTGATAATGAACCGTCTTGCTCAGGTAAATTATTATACCTGGAGGCAGAACACGTGTCATCAATATATATATATCAACTTTACATGTCACAAAACAGTGTTAAAGGTAATGAATTAAAAATGAAATTTTGATAAACATGTGTATTTGAAGCAGAATTTATTAGCTAAATTAGGTAAAAATACATTTCTACTCATACTTTATTCAAGAAATATCACAAAAACTTTCACTGAATCACATAAAACAACTTTTGAATGTGTTCTTCTAAATATATTCCTTTTCTATCACAAAAATCACGGTTATCTCCTCTTGGAAGGGAGGTATCTCAGGAATATCGAAACTCGTCAATTATACCATTTTATTTTGTTCCATTATTAATCTTTAACCATTGCACAACATATATATTTTTATGTATTGTAGGTTAATCAATTGGTGTCAGAAGCGAAAACTGACCAAGGATATTTGCAAGTATCTAATTTCAGCTCAAACTTGACAAAACAGTTTTTCTTTTTCCCTGGTGTATATGGAGATCATTATCATCCTCGTCTACTAGAAAGAGAAAGCTAAAAGAAATTACCACACACTGAAACTATTTTTTTTTTGTTTTTGAAAATTTGTTTTTTGTTTGTCTATGATTTGAAAGACATTAACCTCACAGGGAAGTTTATGAGATTGAAACAACAATTCGATACATTCAACTGTGTAAGAAAATGTTATTTTCTATCCAGTTACAAGAGAGACTGGTATGCTGAAGGAAATAAAATCACGAGTAAGTGACCCCCACCTCTTTAAACTGATCATTAATAATAAAAACCAAGTCTTAAAAAAATCCAGGGTTGGAATTTGGTCGGTTTTGTCTTAATTAAGCTCATCTGTTGAACACTGCAGACTTCTTAACAAGTTATGAAAGTGCTGTAATACTTTAATATATCGGATAATTTTGATGGCGTTCCATTTAGCAACATTGGCGGATCCAACTCTTGGAACCCTCAGCCTTTTAAGGAAAAAAGTTTAAATCTCGTGCAAAATTTACGCAAGACTGACAAAAAAAAAATGGCCTGAAACCCTTTTTTTTTCTGGAAACTCATTGGGATCCCCCTTTTCGGAAGCTGGATCCGCCGGTGATTTAACATATGAAATTAATTCTCTTTCTTGTAGTAAAGTACACTTGTATAAACCTGCATAGTCTTTTTTTTGTCTATAGACCTCTGTAGACAATATTACAAAATGGTAGTACCATATCAGTTGCCCTTTCTGTAATTTCTTTTCGTCTGGTGGTCTTAGGAGTTTGTAGCATGAGAGGAACAAAACTACATTAATATAAGAAAGATAACAGGAAACACCTACAATGGCCGTAAACCACAATCACATGCCACAATCCACCAGGGAACCGCACGAGAAAAACAATAAAATGACAAAAGACAAACATGGACAACGATAGGAACTCGGGATAGCCGGACTTGGTACCAGCACTAGCAAGAGCTAGCGGTAGGGTTAAACCGGTTTATGGGTACCCAAACCTCCCCTTTCTCTATCCCGTTTCCCTATAGTATAATAAAACATACAAATAAAACCCAATACAGGTAGACTACTAACTCCAAGACCACAATCTTGAGAAGGAAAGAAAAAGACAAAACGTAATTTAGAAAGATGGGTCGAGGAGTGCTCGCCGCTAAACTGCCGGCTAGCTCAAGGACCCTAGTCTGCTGGTAAAACACTGTCGCACTACGGAATAAAGATCAAACTTGAAACTCCCCGAAGGGTTTGGTAAAGAATTATCATAGATTTCAGTAGACATCGACAGTATCAGTGAGAGGCCAGTATACCTGTAATATCTTCAGGTCATTGGATCCCAAAGCCAATTTAACGGAATCCTGCAGAATATCCTGTCAATATCCCCTATTACGTAAAGAATGTAATTACGTCCCAGTTTTTCTGGATTTTTTATCAGTTTTTGACATTTTTAACAACATTTCCATAAATAAAATCGAGGATGAGAAATGCCCTTAGTAATAAGCTGTTTGCGAGTCGCACCATATTTAGAAATTTAGAATACCTTCCATACAACTTGCCTGTCAAGTTTTGTTCAGCGGATTTTTTGGTAAGACCAAGATAATCTCAAAGGGTAAAATCTGCAGTGAGAGTCAGGTTTGTGAATATATTGAAAAGAAATCAGTAAATTGTCAAAGACCTTGCTGACGCCATAAAATAGTTAAATGAAGAAGATTTAAAATGTAATGAAATTGAGAAATCAGAAGACGGTACGTATCGTTATCATCCTTCCCCATGGTTACATCAGCCTGCAGAGCCTTTCCGCAAAAGCCATATCTGGTTGACCCGGATATATCAGGAGTTGACCTGGATATATCAAGAGATTCTCCCAAAGTTTGAAAGGCAACAACTTTTTTTCAAGTTTTCAAATGAAATCAAATGGATAAAAGTAAACATCTATTGTATTTGCTCTATCCGATAAGGTATTCAAAACAGAATCATGATTACACAAATAGATAAACTAGACGTCAGAAAAATTGTAGAAACTGGGTCGTTGATATATACTGCAGAGCTTTGACGTTTTCACATTATGACGTCATAAAAGCTCCAAGGAACGATAGAATAGCGTTACAAGCAAAGATTTCTGGAAATTCAAAATCGAGATTATTTAGAGTATTTCGGTCAATATATTCATCCAGTTACAAAACCTTTGCCAATAAAATGGTAAAAAAATATACAACATGTTTTTAAGCTTAAAATTGTTGAAAAAGCGAGAATGACATGTATGCCGAAATTCCCGCGAAACTTTGGGAGAATTTGAAAACTCATTTCAATAATCACAATTCTAAAATACAAAATAAAGAATGATAAACAAGTTATCGGACTTTTGACAGCTGATGTATTGTAAAATATCACCCCGCTCGCCAGAATATGAAGCTTGGGGCTCGTTCGCTACGCTCACTCGCCCCTGTGCTTCATATTCTGGCTCACGGGTTGATATTTTACGATACATAGCTGCCAAGAGCCCGATAACATATACATATGTATCACGATATGCCTGCGTTGTATCGCTATAAATGGTACAATATTTTATTCACGATACTCATCCCTAACTCGTTAGGTCAAGAGCAACAATAAAAGTGTTGTTCCATAGCTTTTTTGCCTTGTATTTGTAGAGACTTTGTCTCATGTGCTCCATATCCCTTCATTGATTATCGAAAATAGCTGAAATTTCACTTTTTCTCGTGTTTTTTTTTCCACGTATTGTGTACATTTGTGTGTAGTTATATATTCGTTAAACAGCATACAAAACTTGAGTAAGACTTACAGTCTGTGACAAAAGTTACTTTAAACAGCCTTCATAATGTATTTTTTAAAACAACGAATTTCTTGGCAATGCAGCTACAAATGCTGTTGAAATTTTGCATGAAAGTAATAATTATCTTTTATAGTTGCCCCAAGAAGTGTGAGCGATGTAAGTTTAGCTTTTCGTGTAAAACGGAGAGAAAAATATATTTTATAACGCAATGTATTGGTATTAATTACAAGAAATCAGCTCTCACAGGATAACTTATCACAGATAAAGAAACTTTTGACAGTCTATTAGATAAATAATAAACCCCTTTTCGTACACGAAATATTTCTTTTCTAACAATAAGACATGAAAAACTTATCTGGCATACTCTTGGATTTTTTGCGAAAAACGTTCTACAGCCTGCAAATAGAACCGTAATATAGACATTTTAGGCACACAGGTTCCTATACTGTTATTTGAATCCGGGTCGTTTCGCGCCGAATCCCGTTCGCACCCTGGGTTGTTTCACTCCTTTACCCTTTCGCCCCGGGTGCGTTCGCGCCGATTCCCGTTCGCCCTGGGTCGTTTCGCTCCACATTCATAAACTGTTTCCTTTAAGTTTTTAATCACAATCTGTTTTGGGAGTACCAAAAATGGACGAATTTTTCAGCGCCTCATTTTTATGATGTTTTTAAGTTGCATTTGATTTTTTTTCTTCAATCCATATTTTTCTAACACTGCGGAAACACAAAGAACATCAAAACACGGACAGTAAAAAAATAAATTCATACTGTCTCTTTCGCCTGGTTGAGACCTTTTAAAATGTTAATCATATTGGTAACAGGATGGAATCTTCACGCCAGTACCTTTTATTTTTGTTACTATAGCAACCAGTCAGGTGAAAAATACAAATTATAGATTGATTGATTGATTAGTTAGAGTTTAACGTCCAATGAGCAATATTTCAGCTATATCAGGACGAGAACAAGTTAATCAATTCAAAACAAATTGTAAGTAAAAGAAGAAAGAAATAAAGGTGGAAGGGACAACCGGGGCAACGACTTTTGATTGCCACTGGAAAAGGGGAGAAATGGGTAGGGGCAGGAAATTTAGCCTTCTATACGACACCCAGTGCGTCTGCTCTCTTTAGAGAAATATAGAAGGGGTCTTTATACTGCATGGAGCGTGGCGTTTCTCCACACAGTTTGGCTACAATGGTTCGCGGTCAGGCTTTCCGTATTATGACCTGACTACCCCGCAAAGACAGGGCATTCCCCTATCCACCACCTGGGGACGCGCCCGGCAGCTCTGTAGCCAAAGCCCCTGAAAACCTATTCAGGTGCCGGGACAAATTATAGATAGTAGATTTGTAAAGCTGAATAATCTTTCTTTCGTTTAAGATATTAAAGTGTTCATTTAAACCAACTTTATTTTTTAGTTTTCTTGGAAAAAAAACCTGCAGTTTCGGTAGAATGACTCATATATCAATATATTTATAGACGATATCTCTTCTTGTTTTGAAAGAAATGCTGAAACACATCCAGCAACAATTTGCGAATTTAAGTTAAATCACCTATTGTATGCTGATGACTTGATTTTAATTTCAGAATCCCCTACTTGGCTTCAACACTGTATAGATGCCTTGCAGTCATATTGTATTCAGTGGAATCTTGACATGAACACCGAGAAAACAAAAGTGATGATATTTTCTAAAAATCAAATATCACAAGAAAATCGACAATTCTATTCTGGTACAAACTATATTGAAATTGTGAAAGAGTACAAATACCTTGGTTCTGTTTTTACTCCAAATGAAAAATTAAATAAAGCGGTAGATAACTTAGCCGACAAGGCCAGGAAAGACTTTTTTGATATGAGATCTAAAATTCCAAGTTCAGAAACTCTTTCCATTGGTAACTGGCTAAAATTATATGAATCGGTTATCTCCCCAATTATTACTTATGGTTCAGAGATCTGGATATCTGATATTAAGATAAAAATGGAAAATTTTGATAACTTATCTTTAAAAAAAACTACAAAATATGATAATGAAAAGTATTCTTGGTGTTCATGGAAAGACTTCAAACTTAGCTATACATGCAGAACTTGGATTGTATCCACTCTGTTTTAGTATAATTAAAGTAATGTTCAATTATTATGTTCAATTAGAAAATTTGCAGCATAATGACAGTATGCATAACATTTTACAGTCAGCCTATGAGGAAGATAAAACAATGGAGAATTTACATTTCCATTCATGGATAAAAATAGTTTACCAAACTTTAACTTACAATCACTTGATATCACAACTGATGAACTTATGTTATATCCTTTCGTGAAATATTATAGATAAAATTCAAACATTTTATTCAAATAAAATTAATATCCAGTTATCCCATATTATGGAAAGTGAATCAGGAAAACTTAGATTTTATAGTAAAATATATACTGGATTTGAGTTACAAAATTTTCTTAAGCACAATTTAAATAGAAAATTACGTTCAAACTTAACGAAACTTAGACTAAGTGCTCACTCTCTAGCTATTGAAACAGGCAGATATAGCAAGCCCTTCATCCCGGCAGATCAAAGATTCTGCAAGTTTTGTAAAAATATGGTTGAAAAGGAATTACACTTTGTTTTTTACTGTACTGGGCTATCACATATAAGGGGGAAATATGCTAATCTTTTTGAAAATAGAAAAATATTACCCGATGAAGAAGTCATTAAAGCTATTTTAAATCCAAAAAACCTACAAGAAGCTAAAAACATTTGTACATTTTTAAAAGAAATGTTTTCAAGTAGGGATATAGAGTTAAAAAACTTGTAGTTAGAATCTTCCTCAGGTACTAAATAATATGTTATACATATTAAACATACATGTATATTTCATACTTTATTACTCTGAATACTTTTTCTTTATCTTTTTGTTATTGTATTTTTTCTTTCTTTTTTACTTTGGATTACATACCGCATGTCATGTAAAAACTCTGCTTATGTCCAATAAAATTATTTGATTTGATCGATTTGATATAACTGGAAGAGTTTTATTTGCATACAGAAAATATAATTTATATAGATTTTGGTACCAAAAAACAAAAAGGAAATAATTATGAGATAATATGTGAATTATTTTCTTTAAATGTATAATATTTTACGTACTTCATGCTTTGTTTCTTTAATTTTTCACGTTAAAAAATGGAATTTTTCGGGTCATAAATTCAGTGTTGTTATATAAATTTTGGGTACGTTATACTTAATTAATATATAAATTCGGGGCATGTTTTCGAGATCGATTTGGCACATCCCTACCCCCAAAAATATACAAAGTAACCAACAAATTCACACGCAAGATCAAAGAATTTCTCAAAAGTGTTTTTATATCAAATTTGCTTGGGTCTTACTTATTTTTATGTAAATACAATTGTATATAAATTTGCATACAGAAAATATAATTTATACAGATTTTGGTACCAAAAAAGCAAAAAGGAAATAATTATGAGATAATATGTGAAGTCCATTGTCTTGTTTGTGTTTTTCCTGTTTAGTTCCCTGGCAGATTGTGACATGTGACTGTAATTTTCAGCCATTGTAGATGTTTCCTGTTACATATTGCATCCTCACAAAAAGAATTTGCACAAGTGAAAAAGTAAAGAGCGAATGATTTGCGCCCATCTAATAACACAGATTCTTCAAACCGAAAAATAAGGAAAACCCTTTACCCAACAAGAGCCGTCTTAAGTAAAATGGACGTATTTGTTAAAGATTTGACATTATAAAATAATGACAAATTAAATCAGAAGCTGTTCAATGAGGTATGAGTAAAGCTCATTGTTGAAAGCCTCATGGTGACTTCTAATGGAAGAACAACAATAAAAGCGTTGTTTCATTGCGTAGTTTTGCCATGTATTTGTGTAGACTTTGTCACATTTTCATTTAGTCCATATCCCTTCATTGTTAATTTGTTTCGTGTTTTTAATCTAGTTATTTGCATAAGTTTTAGAGAAACAATACAAAGAATTGATAACATTAAATTTTTATTCAATTCTACTCAAGAAAGGAATCTGTAAAAGTGCTTTAGCATTTGTTCTCCAATCCTTTTATATTTATTCTAATGTATGTATACCTTGCTCATCAAATAAAATGTTGTTTACACAAAGAATCATTACTTGCATTATGTTATTATATAAAATTAGTACCAACGATACAAAGAATGATACATAGCTGGATCTCCCAAACGTTCTACAAAACCTATATCTAAGATGCTAACCTCCTTCGTGACAGCTGTTAAAGAGGGCCTTCAAAAATACTGCGATGCTTGCTTTTCAAGAAGCGGTGTAAATGAAATGTGGATTTTGAAAAACCCCAAAGATCTACTTGACATTTCAAACTCTAGATCTTTATCACACTGTAACAGCATTAAAACTTTCGACTTCTCAACACTTTACGCTTTACACAACCATTCCTCATGAACAACTAAAATTTCGACTGAAAGGTTTGATTCATAGATGTTTCTCAAGTAAGAACGATGAACGAAGATACAGATACATTGTTGTAGGTAGGGAACAAGCTTACTTTATGAAAAACGACTCCGAATCGTAGACAAAATATACAGAGGAAGAAGTGATTAAAAATATAGAGTTTCTGATAGACAATATATTTGCCAAGTTTTGAAGGACTTGTTTTTCAACAGACTATCGGAATTCCTATTGGCACAAACTGTGTACCTCTCCTAGCCGATCTGTTTCATCAATTTTATTAGGCTGAATTCATCGTAGGGCTTCTGTAAATTAAAGATAAAAGACTGGCCCAATCCTTCAATTTCAGCTTCCATTATAAAGATGATATTTTGTCATAAAATAACCCTCGTTTTGGTGATTTTCTTCATCTGATCTATCCGAAAGAGCTCAAAATTAAGGATACTACAGACATTTCCACATCGAGCTCATTCCCTGACTTTCATCTCGACATTGACAAGAGAGGTAGACTTCAAACTTAGCGATACGACAAACGTCATGACCTCACTTTTCCAATAGTCAACTTCCCTTTTCCTTGTAGCAACATCCCAACAGCACAAGCATACGTAGTTTACATCTCCCAGCTTATACGCTATTCAAGAGCCTGTGGTCGATACAGTGACTTCCTTGATAGAGCCCGTTTGCTCACAAATAGGCTACATAAACAAAGGTATGTTGCCCAAAAAATTGAAGTCATCCCTCCAGAAGTTTTACGGTCGACATGACCATCTTGTGGACCGCTATGGGATATTTGTTTCCCAGGTGACAACAGATCTTTTTCTTTAAAAGCTTCATTGTTGTTTTGTCATGTTCAACACGGCGGGTGTCTTATAGTAGCAGGAGATGCTTACTCTACCGGTGCACCTGATCTCACCCATCGTATTTTATTTGGACCGTGTTGTTCATTTTTTAGCTCACCTGACCCAAAGGGTCAGTGTGAGCTTTTGCCATCACTTGGCGTTCGTCGTCCGTCGTCCGTCCGTTAACTTTTCACATTTTCATCTTCTCCTCTGAAACCACTGAAGCAAATTCAACCAAACTTTACAGGAATGATGTACTAAAGGTCCTTTACATAGATTGCTCATTTTTTTCCGATTCTATAAAAAACATGGCCGCCAGGGCGGAACTTAGGTTAAACATTGGACCCTATCGGAAAAATCACATTTTCATCTTTTCCTCTGAAACCACTGAAGCAAATTCAATTAAACTTTACAGGAATAATGTGCTAAAGGTCCATAACAAAGAGTGGTCATTTCGTTCCGATTCAGTTAAAAACATGGCCGCCAGCGCGGAACTTAGATTTAACATTGGACCCTAAGGGAAAAATCACATTTTCATTTTCTCCTCTGAAACCACTGAAGCAAATTCAATTAAACTTTACAGGAATGATGAACTAAATGTCCATAGCAAAGATTGGTCATTTCGTTCCGATTCGAAAAAAAACATGGCTGCCAGCACTGAACTTAGGTTTAAATTGGACCCTATGGGAAAAGTCACATTTTCATCTTCTCCTCTGAAACTACTGAAGCAAATTCAACCAAACTGTACAGGAATTATGTACTAAAGGTCCATAACAAATATTATTCATTTTGTTCCAATTCGATAAAAAACAAGGCCACCAGGGGAGAACATAGTTTAACATTGAAGCCTATAACGGAAAATCACATTTTCGTCTTCTCTGAAACCACTGATGCAAATTCAACCAAAAAGCAAGTTGAAGTAAATGTATAAAAGGTCCCTTGCAAAAATTACTCATTTCAATAGGTACCAATGGATGACATAGCTATACATTAGAACCCATTGATAAAAAACATAATTTTTGGTCATGCATGGCATAGTAGCATTTTGTCAGGTGAGTGATACAGGCTCAGTCTCTGAGCCTCTAGTTTTGTGTGTGTCTTCATTTTTCTTTTCTGTGCCGTATTCATGTTGTGTCGTCTTTGTTTCTTTGTTGTTTCCGGTGTTGCCATTGTGTATGGATTATTCGTTTTGGATTGACGGTTCGGTTCTCACTTACTTTATAAATGTTTATGTCACCTATGAGCTAAAAGGTAGAAACAATAAAGTGGGGATGGACAGGGGGGCTTACTTGTCCTTTCTCCCGCCCCATTGTTCCTTTCTCTCGAAACCTCTCTCTTTTCTCCCGCCCCTCTTTCCTGTCTCCCCCAGTCTCCGTGTCTCTCTTTCATTTTCTTCTCTCCCTTCTCCCCTTTTCCCGCCCTTTCCTCCTTTCTGTCGTCCCCTTTCTCCTTTCTCCCGCCCCCTTTTTCCCGGTCTCCTTTTACCCTGTCCCCCCTTAATTAAGGTTTGTTTTGTCGCTAATGGCGTTATCATACATATACAGGTATAACAATTGATTGAATTAAAAATATTCCAATATACATTTACAGAAACCATACCAAGAATTGAAAATAAAGGAGTGGAGTGATTGTGCATAAGACATATGGAATATAGGACATTTTGTTTTTGATAGGTCTTTATCACGGCCAGTATCAAGTGAGCCCGTTAGGGCGAGCTTGATGCGTTACGTCGTGATAAAGTCCGTATCAAAAACAAAATGTCCTATATTTCTTTTATCGGTAATTCACAAAATTATCAATAGAACTGTATAATAAATAGAAATAAGCTGAAATTTCTATTTTAGCACAATTAGTCTATTGTTTATTGCAATAATTTATATGCATTCTTCTTTCAACTTATTACGTGTATGAACACAAAACTAGTGCCAAAACATGACGTCAGCATAGCAACCCGCACGTGACTCCTTCATAGTGACCCGATATTTTCATGTTAGTGTCCACTTCGGTGATACTGAGAATATCAGCCTCTGTAGATCAAAGGAAATTCATACAAATTACCGATAAAAACATATATCAACGCACCGAAAAAAATATATAATACTTTTTTTTTCAGTCACAAAAGTGCATATAACATTAATATTGCAATTTCTTATAACCATTGAAAAATATCATTTCTCAAGAACCTAAAACAATGTTCATTAATTGTTAATATTTGTAAATAAATATTTCTAACACAATTGAAATAACAAAATAGTTGTAATCTACAAAACTGATAAGCATTACAATTTTGATAAAAAACAAACGCATATTTATCAAACCAGACAGCAAGAACGTTTATTACAATTCCTTTACTGATAAAAGCATTTTTTGATTGAGTAAAAAACGGACAATACTAGGTATGTAAATTTATTATCATTTATAATTTATTGTATTTTCATAATACCGAAGTTGCTATTAATTTGGATTCTGCATATGCGCATTTCGACAACTTATGTCTCTTCAGTGCAGATAAAATCAAAATATTTGAAATCCAATTATATATATATAACGAAATATGTTTAAGAATGATAGAGATCAAATTACCAACAAGATCTTAATAGAAGACTAACTTAGCTGATTTTGGCTATTTAGATCTTGTTAGTAATTTGATCTCTATCAGTCTTTACACATATTTTGGTATATGGATTTCAAATATTTTGATTTTATCAATACTGAAGAGACATAAGTTGTCGAAATGCGCATATGCAGAATCCAAATTAATAGTAACTTCGGTATTATGTTACTTATAAGTTTGATAAGAATGTTTTTAAACCATGGAGGTAACAACAAAATTGCCGACAGAGTTGTCAAGATCCGAAGTCCATGAGACAAAAAGACAAATAAGATGGAAAAAATGTCGACCGCAATGGTCCTGATTTGACAAAGGTGTGACAGGACAGCCTATCTACGTTGTAGTAGGTAGATATATAGCCAGTAAAAATCGACTGAGCTAACGGAATATTTCTTTAGCTCATTCGGTTAGGTGGCTGGCTGAAGTGCTAGAGGTCCCGGGTTCGATCCCCGGAGGTGACCGTTGCAATTTTGTGAGGAGAATCATGCTCTCCGGTTACATTTGGCGCCCAGCAAAAAACCCACGGTGGTTAGAAGGAGCTAACCAGGGTTTGTGTGCGATATTTGTGTTGAGAGTCATACATAGCAAGTATGATGACTCTCGAGGTGGGGGAAGTGTGACAGGACAGCCTATCTACGTTGTAGTAGGTAGATATATAGCCAGTAAAAATCGACTGAGCTAACGGAATATTTCTTTAGCTCATTCGGTTAGGTGGCTGGCTGAAGTGCTAGAGGTCCCGGGTTCGATCCCCGGAGGTGACCGTTGCAATTTTGTAAGGAGATTCATGCTCTCCGGTTACAAAGGAATTAAAAAAAAGAATGGTGGGTTAAACCGGTTTTAAAGCATGTCAAATCATACCATTTGAAAATTGTCTTTTTAACAAAGAATTAATAATATTGATGTACTGTCTAAAAATGAAAAATGATTTGTCTGGTTCATAAAATGAAAGCAAAATATTGATAGCATCGAGGAAAGAAACGCATATATAACTGTTCTGTGTGATCTTACAGAACAACGGCAGTAGAATACCGAAGGAACAAAGCACAAGATTACATAAATCAAAGTCCAGAGACAAGGCAAAAGCAAGAACATCAGAGGACGGAAGACCAAAGACACTACATGCCCACAAAACACACAAACACTACATATACAACACAAAAAACTGAAGTACTAACAGTGTGAAGTACTAACAGTGTGAACTCTAAAAAAAAAAAACAGAGTGACATCAGGTGCTCTGGAAGGGTAAGCATGTCCTGCTCTGTATACAGTACCCGTCACTTTGTCAGTGGGTCAATCCAGGGTAAAGTCAAAACCGGTAATGTCAAATCCGGGAAGACGTAAGTCAGTTTTCATTTGTGATACTGACATTTCATATCTATCTATGATGTCGTGGTGACGGCCATAGAATTTCTGAAGGGACGAAAGTAACAACGGCTGAACATATCTCTGACTCAGCAGTCTTTGTGACAGTGCTTTTGCTCTTTCCACAAGTCAATGTATGTACTGTACTGCACGCTCTACAGTAACGAATTAATTGTGAAATATATACTCCATATGCTGGGGATGTAGGTATATTGCTGCAGAGAAAGGGAAAGTTCACATTTGGGAAGTCAAAATCATCACGTTTGTCATATAATCTAGATTTCAGACGTCCATGTTCGTCAACGTATAACAAAAGGTCAAGGTATGAAGCAGAATCGGGTGTATCGGTTGTCTCTTTAATTTCAAGTTCACTGGGGTAGATGCGATGTAAATATTCTTTAAATTTTGGGTTATTAAGAGAAAGTACATTGTCTATATATCTTAAGCTGAAATTAAAAGTCTTGGCTAGTTGTTTTTGTTTCTGTTGTATCAGCCCTTGTAAAAACATTGCTTCATACGAAAAAAGGAAAAGGTCAGCTAAAAGTGGCGCACAATTGGTTCCCATAGAACAATTAAAGTACTAGGTATCTGTTTCAAACTAGCACATTCATTCAGCGTAATCTTTTTGTATTTATTGAGGCCACATTCATTTTGATTTTTTTTTTCTAGAGATTAAAAAGAAAACAAAGACGTCAAAGAAATTGATTCGTATTTTCTATTACCATTTTGTTTCGACTATATGCCTAGAAGTTTTTTCAAGCATTATCCGTTTAATAAAGCAACGTTATAGTCAAATTAAGGGTAATTTTTTCTGAGGGATTGACCATTGTTTTAAGAACAATGTCGAGGAATACTATATATTTAGTAATTATATTTTTCAATCAAAACCACTCAAAAACTAATATAAAATTGCTACAGAATATCGTTTCATTAAGGAAATAAAACCCTTCTTTGGTATGCATTTGTTTTACAGTCACATGTTATTGGAAAAGTTTTTTGTACCCAATCATGATGGGTGAAAGCAAGATCAGAGGACGGAAGAGAACACTATAACAGTTCGCAGTAGAAAATATATTGATTAGGACAGGTCTGGCTATGCAACTTCCGACTCCCCCCTTTACAAAACAGAAATATGATTAGAGAAATATATAAAAGGGAGGGGAGGAAAGAAGATGCACGATTTCATACCTGATAAACTTCTTATACTCTACGTACTCTGAAGCGCCGTGCAATAAATAATATGAACTGAAGCTACTTACTTGCGATATTGTAGTTGTACATATAACTAAATACCGAAGTTACTGTGAATTTTGATTCTGCATATGCGCATTTCGACAACTTATGTCTCTTCAGTGCAGATAAAATCTAAACATGTGGAAGACCATAATGTCAACATGTGTATTAATTGCATGATTTCCAGTCCTTTCATGCGCAACAATAGTGGTGTACATACAGGAGATCAAAGGAAGAGGGAAATGGCAAATATTCAAACCTATAATTTACCCTCACCCAGTATGTTTCACAAAAGTGTTCAAAGTGTTTTTGTCTTAATATTGTTTTAACATTTATCCTTCCAATGTTACTTGTAATGCACAAACAAATACCTTTTATTGATTTTTCATCCCAATTTTCTGCATTTTATCTCTCCCTTCGTTCCCATCAAGTTTTTTTTAATTTAATGGCCGAAGAAGCAGCTTTCTTTTTCATGCATGAAATCATCCGTTTCTGTTATTCAAGCATTACTCCAGAATAGTTTACCTTGGTACTGGTTGAGGTCCGTCGTCCGTCCGTCCGTCCGTCGTCTGTCGTAAACTTTTCATTCAAAGATATTCTCCTCTGAAACCAATGGGCCAATTGCAACCAAACTTGGTCACAATAGTCTTTAGGTGGTCCCCTTTAAAAATTGTATCCGGCAAGTCCGTACCTAATCCAAGATGACCGCCAGCGGGGAACATAGTTTTAACATTGGACCCTATGGAAAAGACATTCAAAGATCTTCTTCTCAGAAACTACCAGTCCAATTATAACCAAACTTAAACAAAATGGTCCTTAGATGGTCCCTTCCAAAAAAGGTATCCAACAGGTCCGTACCTAATCCAAGATGGCCGCCAGCGGGGAACATAGTTTTAACATTGGACCCTATGGGAAATTGCATTCAAAGATCTTCTCCCCAGAAACTACCAGTCCAATTATAACCAAACTTAGTCACAATGGTCCTTAGATGGTCCCTTCCAAAAAAGGTATCCGACAGTTCCGTACCTAATCCAAGATGGCCGCCAGCGGGAAACATATTTTTAACCTTTGACCCTATGGAAAAGACATTCAAAGATCTTCTTCTCAGAAACTACCTGTCCAATTATAACCAAACTTAAACACGATGATCCTTAGATGGTCCCTTCCAAAAAAGGTATCCGACAGGTCCGTACCTAATCCTAGATGGCCGCCAGCGGGGAACATAGTTTTAACATTGGACCCTATGGGTAAACGTATTCAAAGATCTTCTCAGAAACTACCAATCCAATTATAACCAAACTTAGTCACAATGGTCCTTGGATGGTCCCTTCCAAAAAAGGTATCCGGCAGGTCCGTACCTCATCCAAGATGGCTGCCAGCGGGGAACATAGTTTTAACATTGGACCCTATGGAAAAGACATTCAAAGATCTTCTTCTCAGAAACTACCAGTCCAATTATAACCAAACTTAGTCACTATGGTCCTTAGATGGTCCCTTCCAAAAAAGGTATCCGGCAGGTCTGTACCTGAAACTACTAGTCCAATTAGAACCAATCTAAGCCACAATGGTCCTGAGGTGGTCCCACCCAAAATATGTATCTGGTAGGTCCATACCTCATCCAAGATGGCCCCCATCTGGAACATAGTTTTTACATTGGCCCTATTGATTTTAAGGGGAACCACTGCCCAAATTTTTGAATTTATATTTGAAAAGTGGTCTGCATGTTTTAATTTCAGCACTATGTATTACTTTAATTATAAGGGGAACCCCTGCCCAAATTTTTTTGAATGGTGTTCTGTTATGGGTTGTTATGGATGGTGGATCTTTCGGTTGCCATGGAAACCAAACAAGAATACTGTAATTTTAGAAAAAAAAGTAGTCTGCTAAATGTTATTTTTCTTTTTTCCTATTGGAAATGCCTTTTATCTATGGCAGCCATGGTCCAGGTGAGCGATACAGGCTCTTGAGAGCCTCTTGTTTTTTTTTTTGTTTTTTTTTTTTTT